>OZ014552.1:25466467-25698967 GCA_963966155.1 Clivina fossor | reverse complement strand
TGTGCAATAAACCCCCTTTAGCTTTGTTAAAAACCTCGGAGTCGTTCCATTGGCCAATTTTATCGTGCGTCCCATTCTTAACTGCCACAGTTGCACCCAGCACATTCGTTTTTAAAACGCGCTCAGATTGCAACCCAATTGCAAGAAACGACTAAATGCATCTTATGTCATGGCCACCCACGTACAATCTATACGTCAGGTTTATTGAGGCGAATAGGAAACCGGAAGTTAACTGCCCATTCTCGAGGGGTTAGGGTTCAAGGACATGTCTGACGGATACCGTCAAATTGAGATTTGTTAACGGCAACAATTTCTGACCGTCAACTTTATTCGAAGATCGTTAAATAATTAACTATATTTTTATATAAACATTGAATAGTGAATGCTAACGAATTATTTGATTTTTGTAACGTTTATATGCGTGTATTTTTTTCTTATTCATTTTAAAAGAATTTTTAATAGTATTACAAATTAATAGTAAAATTATAAAAATAAGTAGTAGTGAGTATGATACTGATTTACATTATTCAGATAATTAAAATCACTCTGTTTATATGCAATGTGAACATAAAGACTGGAATGTGTTTTTTTTTATGTAAATTCAACTATAGAATATTCAATCTTCTAGAATACATAACAAACAAATTAAATCCAAAATATGTAAAATAATTAGCGGCTACAAAAAACACTCCATAAAAAAAACTTAATAACCATTTTGCGAGCGAAAAATTTAATAACATTACATCTGCACGCATATAAACAAATAACAAAAGCACCGACCAAGAACTTAGAAGAAGAATAATAACCCAAGACCATCGACAAGATTCACTACAGGTAGATGGCAGTACGAGGCAGTGCGCTAGACGAAGAAGCAGCTATATGATACAAGAAGAAGAAGCTATACGACATCATAATACACGAGCTACATAAAGTTGCCATAACATCATGGGCTCCGCAATGATGATTTGGTCGTAATAAGTTCGGTCGTAGCCGTATCACACACACATACACGCATGCGGAACAAGTTGGATGTCATCTAATTCACGCGCGGTTACAACCTTGGACCACGGTTATTACCAGGCGATCATTGGCGTACGCGGTGCGCGGGCGTAATGAACCAAGTTCGGGGGAATAGAATTTATTGGTAATGTGAAAGTTTATGGGGTAGGTAAGTTAGAGGGGGACTTGAATATTTAATGTTTATTGTAATTGGGTAGTTTTTCCGTAAGATCGAGGGATGAATAACGGTTACGTAAATTGGTTTTTTCCGAGTAGATTTACTGGAAAAAATTCTGTTAAAAATCTAGCAAATTTGAGATAAATATTACAATAATACTGTAGTTTTCGTAATATTTATATAAGGACTAAAAATTATATTCATTTTAATTCCTATATTGCTAGAAAATAGTTTTTATAAACCAAAATTTTACTAAAACATTTTCATGAATTAAAAAAAAATAATCTTCAAAAATTTTTCGTAATAAAAATGTATTTTGTTCAGTAAATAGTATCCTATATGATGTTATATTTATTTCTTGATTAATAAAAACATATTTTTTCAAGTTTTAGTTAAATTTAATTATTTACCAATAAGAATCTTCAAAACTTCGGTATCACACGCATGCTATTCTCAAAAACAACAATTTCATTATTATTTTTGTAAATTACATGTTTCTAATAATTATTCTAAAATTTTTCCTGAAAATAATACTAAAATATTTAACGTTTTTGATAAGTAAAATTTGATTAAAACTATAAAAATTGATGTTTTAATAAATATTATTATAATCTGTACAGTAATGAATTAAAAAAATACATTATATTAATGAATAAATCTAATTAAAAATGTATTAATCACAATTTTGTAACGTTTAAAAATTAAATGGTAATAGTAACGAGTTTGTAATGTTTAGGTTCATTAGAAATCAAAAATTGTTAGTAAAATTTGTTTATTTTTATTTGAAAAATGAAATAAAATTTTAAATATTATGAAAACTTCATATTAGTTATTTACAAATATGTTATGACATTGTTTTTAAAACTTTCAATATTTCACCTTAAAATAGTAAATTTTACTGAGTGCAGCGAGCCAATTTAAAACAAAAACTCAATAATTTCTAGAAAAAAAAAATAATCGCCGTCACTGCATTCGACCGATGCGTAACCGCGGTATTCTCCCAGTTATATAACCAGCAGCAGAGCAGCACCAGCGTAATAACTCGTGAACGACTATAGTAAAATATTTTATGTGTATTTACTAGACAAGTCAGGCCGTAACCAGAGTGCGTATACACTGATAATCTCCCAGAGGTCCCTACCACCCAGGACTATATATATATATATATATATATATATATATATATATATATATATATATATAGTATATTTTCCTTCCTTCGACTTAAAATGATGAGATAAACCACTGTATATACGTATCTAAGTATGTAACATGTACATGATAACTTACCTCGCAATATGATTGGCTGATATTACTCAGGTTTAGTCTGTAGACTCGATCCCTGAAACAAAATATTATAGGTTAGTTTTATCCTGTAGATAAGGTAGTTCTGGGTATTATACAATCTTTCCTGTTAGTTATTACCCAGAGATATTATTATAATATGGTGATAAAATGTTTCGTTGTGTATATTATTTTGAACATGGAAACTTGAAAATGAAATCATAAAATATATTATATATTCGTATTTTAGTGTGTTTCGTATTAACGTAGAAATAATTGTGAATAAAACTGAGATTATATTATTTGTTTTGATTATTAAACATGTAAAATGTATTGTAGAATAGTGTAATAAAACATTTTATTGTTTGATAAACTTGTTTCATTGTATGAGACAATAGCAAAAACAGTTTATATAATAAACAATGTAAATTGTAAAAATTTTCGTATTTCGGCAAGTGTTATTTATAATTTGCTGTTTGAATATTGTGTTTTATAGTATTAATATAAAATAAAATATAGTAAAAAAATCTTTCAGAACTCATTATATTAGAATAAAATAGCTTTAGGATTTAACTCTGTGTAAATTTAACTTAAAAATCGACGTTTCAACTTATTTCTACGTACATCATTATCAGGAAAAATGATATAAATGATATTAAGTAATAATTTATAAAAATTGTATAATCTAGTTACTTATTTTGTTGTCTAGTAATTTGTTTCTATGTTCTGTTTATTTATTGTATATGTCATTTGTATCATTTTTCCTGATAATGATGTACGTAGAGTAGGTCTAAACGTTAATTTTTAATTAAAATTAATACAGAATTAAATCCTAAAGCCTTTTTATTATATATAAAAAATAATAAAAAAAAAAAAATTCTTTTAAGTTCATATCAGACCTTATTACATATTAGTAGTTAATTTGATTATTAGTATAGGTATTTTTTATGAACAAAATAACTTGATATACAAAAAATTTGTTGAATTGTATTTATACCAATTATATTGAAACTTTTTTCAAAGCAATTTTGTCGGATTTTTTTCAATAATCGTACACATTTGAAAAT
Source organism: Clivina fossor (assembly GCA_963966155.1). Lineage (NCBI taxonomy): Eukaryota > Metazoa > Arthropoda > Insecta > Coleoptera > Carabidae > Clivina > Clivina fossor. The sequence goes on along the minus strand of OZ014552.1, from coordinate 25,695,439 downwards.
AACAGATAATTAGTTTTAGAAACATTTAACGGGAAACTTTGTATTAGTGGCGGATGAAGCATCCATCAGGTCCCTGGATGAATATTTAAGGGGCCCTTGTATCAAGCTGATTTCAGTTAATAAAAAGCGATCAAATTTTAGTCATTGACCTTTAAATGAATTAGACAACCCGCAATACTTGTATGTATTAATTTTTTTATATACATTACAGGTAACTTAATTTTATTTTTTACTTTATGTAAACAGCAGTTGAGTGGACATTCCAAAGACGTTTAGTTCAGAGGTCCCCAAACTTTTTTGTCTCGTAGACCACGTGCCAAGAACACGTGCCACGTACAAAAGAATAGAATTCTCAGTGTACATTTTGTGTCCTATAATTCGTTTTTGTTTTGATTTCGAATTTAATTCAACATTAAATTATTGTAATATTAAATTATTTATCGTTGTAGAAGTCAACGACCTTTGATAATTGATAATCGAGAATTATAAATTATTTATGTGTATTAATAAACATACATGTTTTTGTATAATCAAAAATTAATATGAACACTAACAGTTTCCGTATAACTTAGGCACTTTGTCTAAATAGTAAAACGATCCTGATTAAATGATATAAAATAGAAACAATTTTTTATTTTGTTGTTATTGTTGAAATCAGACAGACATAAATTTAATGTGGTATCATATATTTCATTTTAGTAAATTAGACAAAAAAACCACAAGTACGATTACATCGAAACATATTTATCTTTATATTTATTACGTATATCAAAATAAATAGCAAATATCACAAATTGCTGATAATTTACGAAAATTGTTCGTATATATACTTACTTTAAATTTCTATCAAAAACCTAACCTAATACATATTTCATAATATTCTATTCTTTGATGTTACAAATATTGTTTACTTTGTTTAGTTTTATTTTCTATAAATAACAACATAAAATTCGAACAGTTATTTTACTAAAATATCATTAACTGTTTGTTTCTCTATAAACTTTTCGATTATAATATCAGCTACAATAAATATTTTTTCAGTGTTCGGTAACTTTTCTATATGGTCGAATATTTATATACAGGAGAACTCTGATAATAATTATTAATCGGATCAGTGAATATTATTTTGTGCCTGTAATAGCTTTTACCTATAGAAAATTTTATCTTCAGCCGCCAGGTATCGCTGTAAACGAGGTATAGGATGCGTCATGCATCGGCAACATGAAAATGCATTTCAATATTGTATGTGTATTGCATTATTATATCGCGTTACTTATCGTGTGATACAATATTGCTGCTAGAATTTACTATATAATAATATCGGAAAGATTTTTGAATTTTTGTATTTAGTTTCTATAAACTTGAAATTTTAGCATAATTAAATGAAAAATATATGTATTTGAAAAATTATTGTTGCAAATAATACAAAAAATAAAGAAAATTACAAAAGTCTTGTTTATACTACCCTAGTTTAAACAAAATTAGTGTTAAGAGAAGAAGTTCTGAACTGTTGAAGTATTTTATCTATTAGCTTGGGCAATCACATAAAAAAATTGTTAAAAATATTAATAATAATAAATCTTTTGATATATTTTATTTAAAAACCGACGTTTCGATATACTCTACGTATATCATCATCAGGAAAAATATACAAATGACATAAATAATAAACAAAAAACATAAAAATAAGGTACTAAATAACAAAGTACCTAGATTAAAAAATTAATAAAATAAAAATAAAAAATTATAAATTATAAATTAAAGGAAGCAATATTGACAAAGGACTGATTTTATCTTTTTCTTTGTAAATTTCTATTCGTGATAATGACGTAGAGTATATCAAAACGTCGATTTTGAAATAGATTTGATAGAACTCAATTTTAAAGATTTATTATTTTAATATAATGAGATCTAAAAAATTTTTAGTATTTTAAGATTAATAATATTATTCTTTTCAATGTTATTTAGCATATATGTCGTAAAAATATTGAATAATCTGTATTTTTACAAAATTAATAATATTTTTTGTAGATTGTGGTTGAAATGCAATGCAGGTTAGTTAAGAAAGTTAGATTGTATATTTTATGTTTATAGAAAAAACAATAGAAAAAGAACAAAATTCTAGTAGTAATTTTGTAAAAATATAGATTACGATTATTCTATATTTCTGCAACATATACATATATTTATTTAATTAATAATAATAACGTCAGATGGCTATACAAGTTTACACCTAATTTCAGAGTAAACATAACCCAACGTCAGCCACATAATAACCATGCCCAGCTATGATTATGATTAAATTTACAGCCAAGTTGATTTCACAGCAGAAAGTTAAGCTACCCGAGAAAAATATATCACTATTTAAACAGGCGGCACGCGGTGGCCGCTTTTCGATAAGTTACTCAATGGGTAAAATTTTGTTACCCGGTTCTCCGGCGTTGGAGGCATGTTGGTTAGGATATATATATATGTGGTTGAACGGCCTCAGTTCAAAGGACACATTCGGGTGGAAATAATGTTTTACGGAATGGTGCGGTCATGCGCGTCATTATGTGATTAAATCAGTATAGAAGCAGTGTTGTGTTTTGCAGGAATATTTTTAGAAGAAATTATTTATTAATAAAATTATATTATAATACGTTAAGTGTAAAATTTATAAAATTAATCGTCAGTTTTAATAAATTAATCTACAAAATACGCTTATTTTGTAGGTCTGTTGATATAATCTAGCTAAATCTGATTTATTCGACATTTTTCGTTTGTTGTCCTTTTAAAGACAGATTTTTATTTTAGTACAGATTTCTTCAGTATGAGCCTCATTAACATGTGCCTTTTTAATACGCGAACTTTTTTATAAAAAACATTTTAAAACAAACTTTTTCAAAATGAGTTATAATATATATATATATATATATATATATATATATATATATATATATATATATATAAAGTGTAGATGTAATTAAAATAATTATACTATATTGCAAGTTAAAGTGTTACAATTTACAAAAATGACAATATTAATTATAATATTGATGCATATATATGCAATCATGTCATATACCGGTAAGGATGTGTCACAAACTTTTTCTATTTATGTATAAATTAGTTTCTGCCAAGCATTCCAATTCAGACAAGCAACTTTTGCTTCATCCACATTCATGACGCCTCACATGCATGGCTCTTTAATTCTTATCACTTGGAAACAATGGCTCAGGCAGCAAAACACTCTCAATCATACCTCTCCATCTACTCATCTGAGTATCATCAGATAGGGTGATGACTTTTGCGCCACCTTTTAACCAAACGTTCATATTCAGATTATAATAAATGTCGTTAACCGTTTTGGATTATAATAATCTAGAGAATTTAGAACAAAACCTGGAGAGGTGGTCATCCTAACTATTTATTATATTATTTTAAAAAGTTGACTAGCTGCCAATATACTAAATATTGTATTTACATACAATAGAATATTGACATTTTAAAAATACTAATCAATGACTTTAATTTATTTTTCATCATGGACAAATTGATATAAAAAACATTACCTTAATAATCAATATTTTAAATAAAACAAAAAATACTTAGCTTACCATTATTCAGCTACGATAAAAATATATAAAAAAAATACAGTATCAAACAATACACATAAATAATATGTTTATTACATTTCTGTATTCATATGCTAACTAATTTTCCATAATTCCATAACGTTCTACACAACATTCAGTTATAAACTAATCAGTGAACTAAGCTATCTACCATTTCTAACCATTCTAATTCAGAGGGGGAGTGTCAACCTTAATGTACGAATGTGAACCAAATCAGGTGTTCTCGCCTTAAGCCAGGGCATTTGGAAAAGCAATTGATAAATCGGCAGCGCAACAGCAAATGTTGAAACATAAGCGATTAGGGCGCGACTGCTGTTGCTTGTCGATAGTAATTTTACAGTTTGTCTTGGGCTATTTAGCTGTTTAATGGAAGACCAAGTAATGCCAGACTGCATATATGGAGAAATAAAATAAGGGGTTAGTGGCGTGGTGTAATGGAATGAGAGTTTTGAAGTAAAGTTGGTTGTTTGTGGAAGTTGCTAAGCGGCTTCGATGCACGCGACTGACACAAATCGGGTTTGATGTAAATTTAAGGTTAGATGTTTCGGCGAGGTGTTGCCAGCCTAAAGGGTTTCTACGTTAATGGCTTTTAAGTTCTTTTTATTTTGTCCACTGAATGGTTTATATAAAAGTTGAAAGAAAAATGTAATGCTTGATTTTTGTTTTATTTTCTATTTAAACCAGTTTTGAAATAAAGGATAATGAAGAATTTGCCAAATTAAAAGTGACAGAAACGCATTAGTTGTATTAGTAATAATAATAATTTAAAAAAAATATACGGATATTCTTGTCTTTAAATAATTGTTGAAAATTTTTCTAATAAAACATGCAGAAAAAATGCTTGTTGAATTTAAATCCGTTTCAAAAATAAATTTGAAAATATTAAAATAATAAAAATAATTTCAAATATTTATACAAAATTTCATGTTATTACTAAAGTTTTTGAAATATTAATAAATCTGTGTGTTTGAATATTTCATATAACCTTAATCCAGTTACTTAAAATAAATAAAAAAAAAAACTGTAGAAATTTTATATTATTTTATAGAAATTTTTTGATTGATTTTACTTGATTTAATTTGGACATCAAATTGTACAAATGTATAACGACTAATTCGTTTCCTTTGCAAAATCACTAACATTTGTTTAAAATTTAGGTCCGATTCAATGCAGCATAAGTTAGGTATTGTAGTTTTGTATTTTTTATGTTCGTAGAAAAACAAAACTTCAAAAATACTAGTAATTTTGCAAATCAAAAACATATTCAATTATCCTGCGATATATACATTAAAATATTCTAATTAAATTTGATAAAAATAAAGTACACTTTGTATATAATAAATCGTTACTAGTATAGTAACCTACATTTGAAACAAAAGAAAAACAATGCGTATAATATCATATATGCGGCATTAATTCTGACAAATTGAAATTTAATAAAGCTTAATAAATATTCTAGCTGTGACATGTACAGTCTAAATGCTGTGGCACATTCTGCATGACATGAGCGACATGTATACAGTGAGACAGTGCTGCGACATTGACACAGCAGCCGTAACATAACGTGAAACATAGCGGCAGCAGCACAACACACAGTACAAGCAAAATCATTTTAGAAGCAAGTTACCGACGCCGAGAGCTAAGACTGATGCGATATTAATACGGTTGTTTCACGGTACACGTGTCTCGCCACTAGTTCGGAATCTCATTTTCACGGTGGTGGGCAAAACATGAACATCCTGTATAAACGAGAGACATAAGCGCAGATGTATTTCCTAGCGCTTAAATTGTACGTATCTTTACCAACCAATACACAGAGATGCCAGAAAAGTTTTTAGTAAATAGTTCAGTTAATTTTTTTTATGTTATTTATATATATATATATATATATATATATATATATATATATATATATATATATATTCAACATGCATAAATAATATTTAAATTGCCTTCCAAATTACAAATATAACACATTTTATTGTAAATTGCGCTTAAAAATTGCCACCGTTATTTTATTTACTTGAAAATTCTTTCTAACGGGGCAAACAAGCAAACAAATAGATTTAACGCAAAAATGAAGAAAATTTCATTTTGAGCACACAGATAATATATCTCAGGTGGAAACCCGGGAGTCAAGAGATATAAAAATAACTCGGGAACCGAAATAAATACAAATAAAAATTGCGAAAAACGCAACGAGAGCGAGTGAGATGCGGAGAGAAATGATGCTTGTCATCTATTTCGCGCGCCGCCATCTGTCATGGCGGACACAAAGCAAATTGAACAACGTTATCAGTCAGCCCCCCGTTCACATTCGAAGGGGAGGTTGGAATTTTCGTCTAACCGGACCTGCACCCGGAAATTATACCCATGTACATGATGGAGAGACTGCAGTCGCCGATATTTCGATTTTGCTTTCGAATTGTGATGGCTGAATGCTAAATCGGTAAAATCAAGAGGTGAAACAATGGGAAGGTCTTTCGATGTTTTGTTATATCAAAATTTGATCGAGATGATGTCAAAATAATGACGAATTCACATTTTTGATTGTATTGATGACCGGAAGAGTGTAGGGTATCGCGTTTTAGAATGAAAATGTGATCAATGAGAAAAATATATCGTTTACAGTGAAATTTAGCTGACTAAAGTTAAAGAATTTTATTTTTAATATATTGTTTAAATATTAGGAAGTTGAAGCTTCGCTAAAGAGGGACTGAAACCCTTAATAGAACAGAAAAAAATATTTTGAAAGTTGTGTAATGTGATAACTTTGACGAAAATGATTTCATGATGATTATACTATATGACTGCAATTTGTCAATGCTAATGTATATACAATTATGGTTATTTGACATGTATTTTTATTTATAGTTAAGTTTCGTTTAGAACGCTTGAAGAAAAAATTATATATGTTACTCGAAATAGATAGCTCTTTTTGTGTTTCGGCTAGATTGCTTGACCTCAGCCACAAATACCTCAGCTGAACACAATAATTATTATCTCTTTCTACTCTACGTAACTAGTACTATTGTCAGCTCAAAACCTTATACGGAAGAACTTCAGATATTAATTTTTAAATTTCCATAAATAATATCTCATAAAATTATGGAATCTTTTCACACCAATTGAAATAAATATTAAATGATTTTTACTACAAATTTTATAAATAAATAAGCTTATTCCTTAAGAAGATGTAAACATGTAACATCAGCAACTATTTATAAAGTTATTAAACAGTTTATATGTAACATTAACTATTCAAGAATTTCTGCTGAATCAGTGCTGAATTTCTACTTGAAACAGGAGTAGATATCATAGTGGCACATCTTAGTTTTGGTTACCAGTTATATAATAAAACCACGTTAATTTGCATTGTTCCATTGGTAAAAGCATTATGCACATGTTTATCCGATTAACACATTGAAATGTGCAATTGTACAACATGCCACTACGTGGCGTTGCTGTTGCATATATTAGTTATTTTGCAGTACACTAAAGCTTTATTCTCACTCATTTATCGAACGACGGAATTAATAGTTAAGTTTATTTTTAATAAACATTTACTAATTCATAATTTATTCATTATACTACACAAAATTATACAAAATTTAAAGCTGTACTTGTATTTTTCGGTTAGTATTAACGTTAGAGAGACCAGATCTAATTGCTACATTAAGACTTATAGCGCAAATTTTTATTGATAGGATAGATACAGGTCTTACAGATGTGAACCGAATAGACCCATAAATCTGAGTTATGTTTAAGGCGTGTAAAAAGTAAAAGATTATGTGTAATTAAAATTAATTAATTTATTTTTTCGCAGAGCTGTGATAATATCTTCTTGTTGCAGAATGCATAACCGCAAGTAAGGGGGTATATCTGTAACAATCTCGCTATGACAAAAACGATTTTGAGAGAGCATTTGTTCGGGGGGGTAAGAACCCAACTAGGTCAGGCGCAAATATTTCAATTAAAACTAAGTAAATTACGTTTCTCACATTGGTTTCCCTCCCGTTTTGCCAACACAAAAAGCATCCTGAGCTTTTAAGCTCGCCCGAACAATTCACATAAAATAGCGACGCGGCATGCGCAAAAACCGTTTTACTTATATTACATTTACGTACCCGTATATATACACCCGACGCAAAATAGAATATTACATATTTTCATATTTTCTTTTTTTAGCATCGTATTTCTATTAACTGAGATTTTATCTGGATATAAACAACTAAATATTTGTGATTTGTTTGAATATATTTCGAAAAAAAAAGTGTTAGGAAACAAAGATGATATATCTTTCAATATACGATAAAATTTTATATAAAAATAATATCTTTCAATTATATAAATATATTATACAGTGTATTTACGGTAACCGGATCACTGTTGCTACTTCTTTATATTTGAAAGAGATACAATGTCGGATAAATTAGACAAAATTCTTCAAATTATATTAAAATATAAATAATATAACAAAACATTTTTACAACTGTCTTATTTTAAATAGCATAATATATTTTTATATACATTTATAAAAAGATTTCTGTTTCTAAATTCAGCGATATAAATTTTGTCATTCAGTCACCAAGCACTGAGGATGCCATCTACAATATACGAAACGTCATCACGACATACTAGCCCAAAAAATTCTTTATAAATTCAACTGTATTCAGTATTTTGAGAATTACTAATCGAAAAATGTTCTTTTATATCATTTATATTTTAACATAATTTGGATTATTTTGTTCAATTTAAGTGACATTGTTTATTTTTAAATAAAAAAGTAGAAATAATGGCTCGGTTACCGTGAGCACCTCTATTATATACATATACAGTATGTCTGTAAAAGTTGGCAGCAAATGGGAAATTTTTTTATTATTGATTTTACGACAAAAGGTCATTCTTTATAAAAAGTTCTGCTTGTTGAATAAATAAGTTTACCATCAGAAAATCTAAGATTAAATGTACAGAATGTCCCTAAATTAAGATAACATGAAAAGAAAAGTACCATTTATTGCATTTTTTTTAGTTTAAATACAAAATTACAATCAATTAAGAAAGTCAACAAAAATTATTCTACAAAACCATTGTTCTACGATGCATCGTTTAGAAAATTTTTTTTTTTTATAATATATATATATATATATATATATATATATAAACCTATAAAATTAATACCTATATAATTCTAAAAATATAATTGTTTTTTCTGTAAATTTTTATTAACACTATAACTCACCGAAGTATTTACACAATCGTTACACAACAAATCTACCCTTCATCACGACAAATCCAATTTCCTTTCACCGTCCCCCTACTACCGTGCGGCTCTTACCAGCAAAAACCTGACAACAAACCAAGAGATTATGACAGATTATCATAATCTCACAACCCTCAACGACATAACCCATTGTGCACTCGGGTTGTTTTGCACAACGTTAGTTGGCCGAGGCGAGGCGCTTTACTTTGCCTTACTCTGTCTTGTTCATGATTTAGTGATATCTAAACATCGGCTACGGTGTGTGTATGTGTGTGTGTACTAACAGCGTCCGTACAAATATTGGTTTTGGATTCCATCCCCGCAGCCGCAACGGAAGTAAGGCAACCCGCTAGACGTAAGATTTATTTAGTGTTTGCCGTTCGCCCGCCGCTTTGGCTTAGAAAACCAGCGTTGATCATCTACTTACACTGAGATTATATGCGTGCATTTTGTCTATCTAGTTAGTTGACCATTGAGAGAAAACTCTGTTGCATCTATTTTGTTCGAAAATTAAATCTAATTTTTATTAATATTATAAATGTGGATAAAGAAAATTTACTTGTGTGGATAATAATTTCGGCATAGGGGAAAGAATTTGTGCTACACCCTTTTAGGTACATGGCGTGATTAGTTATGTATGCATGTGTTTATTTCTTTTAAAATTTTTTCTTTAATACATAAATATTAATATTACATTACTATATTGCCTATGCAGAAGAAGGTCAGTATATTTACTAGTAAAATAATGTAACATTAGTATACTAGTAGTTAGTTATTGGCCGGTAGAACCAAACATAACAGTCTGTGTATATGTATATTTACGATAATAACACTGGTGGCCATATTGCAATTTTATAATTAGTTCCCGTAATTTCTATAATAGATGGAACATAAGGGCTACATGCTTGAGAAGCTCAACAATTTCTACTCACATTGTCAATAAGGGAATAAGGAAAATTTTAAGAAAACTCATGATTTATTTTCAATAAATTCACAATAGAAATAGTAAGACAATTGACCACTTTATTACAATTGATACGAGCATGTTTATGCAAATTGAATTATTTATCAATAAAAACAATGACAAGATAGTTTAAAGAAAACACGGCGACATCCTATAATATAATAGAAAAATAATATAAAAAAAAAACTGTTACAGAATTTATAGCAAAACTTTGTCGTTTGAGACAAATAAGCTAAAGGTAGATATAGGTGTAGTTCTACAACACATCCATAAACGAAGAAATATATCTTTCAGTCTGTCAGTATTGCCAAACAGTTCGACCATAACACGCACACGACCAAGTACGCAACCGGTGTGACAGATGGCACTAGTGAACGACCGTTTTATTTTTTGGACATTGACTCGTTTACAGAAAACTTCTTCTTATAAACGCTGTTGTTTTTGTCACTCGAGTGACAAACAGATATATAGAAGAAAAATTTTGTGTGCGCAGTTAGATGTTTTTCATACTGGGATGATTCAACAAGTGAGCTGCTACCCGGTTTAGGGGATGAATTATATATGATGGCCGACGAAATAAGAATAAAAATGTACAAAGTTCTTGTACAAGAAATACCGAGTTTTTGCGTCTTTTTAAAGAATTGTCGCATTAAATGTTGACGAAGAAATGCAAAGTGTTTAATTTCAATTAGTAAGTTGGATAAATTACATACTTTAGTACTTTGCTTCCATGTTTTATTCATCTTTTAATGGCCTTTTAAAACACAATATTTTTTTACCAGCGAGCAAAATTTTAAGTTGTTTGCACTGAAAAAGTTAATTGCTCTAATGAACGAAAGCTATTTATATAAGTTATAAAACAAAATCAATTTTCTATTACAAAATGCATTAGCTTTTCGCCATGTTAATTATTTTTCATATCTAGATAAAATGCTTATATTTAAACAGACTTTACACGGTAAAAAATGTAATTTAAATTTATGTACAGGGTGTTCGTTCGCCAGATTGATATAGGGCAATAACATGGGATACCGATAATATGCAGAATACTTCTTTCTGAAGTAAAATTCGGAGAAATATTTTGGTTTTAGTTTTAATTTGCCAGCCCGTTCGGGCGCTAGATTTTTTTTTATTTTTTGGTTTTCATTTTTTTCTCACAAACTATAAGGTGTAGGAAAATAAGCATCGTTTAGTAGACAAAAAAATAAAAACTGAATTTTTGAAAATTTCTCGGTAACCCCTGAATTTTTTTTCAAAATTTGCTCAAAAAAATCTGAAAAAATTCAGTGAGATAGTGAAAAAAATTAGCTACATAATAGCTAAGTAAGTTTTTTCTATATATGTAAAAATCTACTAAAAATTTGGCTAAAAAAATTATATAAAAAAATTACTTTACCTATGAATTCTTATAAATCAAATAAAATAATATTCCATTGTTCATCTATTTTTATTTTATACATTAAGATATAACCAATTAATAATTTATTGTAGAACAATTACATTGACAAAAATTTTTTTATATTTTTTAAAAGGTAATTCATTAACTGTACTTTAGTTACATGACATTTAATACAAACATAAAAAACATATATCGTTATAGCATGATACATAAAAAATACACTAATTTACAATCAATAAATAAATTTATTCAAACATTATGATTTCATGCGTAATACAATACGTCTACTCGTACATGCATCGTCAAGTAAAAAACAAAATAAAACAACAGAATGTCAATAGTAATATATATATATATATATATATATATATATATATATATATATATATAAACTATATCTACTGACAAATTGATAGAACACATATCGGAACACAAAATACACACTTTCGTTCTTTTTTTTCTATTAGACTGAATGACCCGTAAGGTCATTTAAAATAAATTAGTGAACTTTTTTCTTCCCGTCTCCATATTTTATCGTACGATAAATTTAACAGGCAAATGAGTATGATACACGTATTAAATTTAGTAGACGAGGTACATAATTAATAAGTTGTATCAGTGGAGAAAAATTTATGACTATTTTTAGATTTTTAGAACAGCGTACGTGTCCATTTGAATGTTAATGGATATTTCATTATTAAGAAATAATAGCCGTACTAATTATTTTTAACCTTTCAATATAGAAATAATTAGTTCGAAGTTTATTAAAGTTTAATAAATCTACACATGGTTAAAAATTGATTAATTTTCGCATTTTCTATTATCGTTATTCGAAATTTAGTTTCAGATAGTTTTATTCAATTATTACATCAGAGAAACGTTTGGTTAAAGAATACATGTAAATGATTTTGAAGGTATATGTTTGTGTGGAAGTCCAATGACTAGATTGAGTGGTATGATTGAGAGTGTTTTGTGTGAGTGAAAGTTTCCATTAGTAGGAATGGAAGAACATGTATGAGAAGTATCATGAATGTGGGATGAAGCTAGAGTTGTTTGTCTGGACAAAAATATTTGAAGAAAACTAGTTTCAGAAAACAGTTTGTACCACGCCTTTTTAGTTTATGGCGTAATTGTGTATGTAAAAATGTATTTAAGTTTTTTTATATCTTAAAATTCCATAACTGTACGAATTTAATACGATTTTTTAAAATTTTTATTTTATTAGTGTTTTATTATTATATGAAACTAATGCTAGAATTCTGAACAAATCTGTAACGCTATTCCGTCTTTTACTAATCGAATAAACAATTTACAATAAAATGCAGAACAATCTCTAACGCTACATGTCCGCTCAGAATCCCACCATAAATAATAAATTTACAAGAAAAATATAATAAAGCATATTTATTTTTCAATGAAAATTATCTATAATAGCAGCAATATTAAATTTATGGACTGTGATTTTATTTTGATTTTAACCCGGGAGAACTCGCTAGCTTAATTTTGATTCAAGAACTCTCGTATAAGTGAGTAAAAATAGCATAGAACAAATAGTTAAATAATTTAAAGTATTTGTACACCAGATTGTAAAGTGGTTTCTCCTTCATTCCATATTAAAAATAGTTTACTTGAAATGGGTATGAGAAAATGACATGTATACTTTTTTAATATCTTAATTGAAATTAGCAAATAAATAAATTTCAGCAGAATAATAGATATAAGTAACGCAATACGGTCACTATATACGAGTATATGTTTAAAGTTTAAAATGGTAGAAATTTGCAATAGATATTTGACATAACAGAATCATATTAAATTTGACTACATACAAAAAAAAATGTTTTTGAAATATTAAAACACTTTTAAGTTTTTGTTTAATCCAGTTTATTAATTAATCTATAGAGATAAAAAATAAAAATTTATTCAAAATTATAATTCAAGTAAAATAGTGCATTTTCAACATCATTACCAGAAACTGCAAATAGAATTACCAAAAAAACAAATAAACACTAAAAACTAGCATAGGGCAACTTTTAACTTTATCACACACATAAAATATCCAAGTTCATTTCGTACTCGGCCATTTTCATAATAACGAAAATTTCATTATTTTTGGTCTAGTCATTCCCCAGTGCGTGTTTACGCGGAAAACAGAGCCGTTACAATATTTTTCCGTGGACCAGTGCCAGACACATATACGGGGACAGATAGACAGAATGTAATGCAACAAAACAGATGACATTGTCCATAAAAATCTAATCTTATTAGTTGTTTTTCGGACGAGAGAGTTTTTCGACTGAAACTGTTTTGCTCGTTGTCGTTAGTGTGCTAAAAACAGATGAAAACAATCTGTGAACTGTTTTGCTGTTTTTAAGAAATTGGATAAGAATGAAAAAAGATGAGAAACAGAATTTTGTAAAGACGAATTATAAAATCTGTTATAATACGAAACATATATACAAATTATAAAAGTATTGTGTTTTAAAATGATTAAATTTTTATTTTATAATGGCCGCTTATACTACTATACTAAAATTTCAAGCTTTAAATTCAAGAAGTCGACCAACTTAGTATTCGACATTATGACGACGATTATTTATTAAAAATTTGCTGATTGATTTATTTAAATCCCTCTTATTATTTAAGCTATGCATTTATAGAATTCTCGAAAATTCATATTCTTCAAATATATCAATATTATATTTTAAAAAAATCTACTTTGAGTAAAAAGTTCAATCATCGAAAAATTAATTTTGTATTATATTATTTTTAAATTTTTAAGATAATTTTAAAGAAAACTTTTTTCGACAATTTTTTTCAGAAATTACAATAGTATAATTTAGCATATGCTTCAAAAAATCACAATATATTCTGATTTCAGCGATGCGTAATTTTAGTTAGTTGATCCAATATTTATAGAAAAAATAAAACTCAGAATGTTGTTATTATCTGTGTGTTCAAAGCATTAAAAATGTCAAAACATGCTAAAATAATCTGATTGCCAGATGTCAAGCTAAAATATACAAACACAAACTGCAAAAAAATTAGTAAAATACTTAAATTTTTGTAATTTGCACAAAAAATGATCAAAATAAAAATGTTTTATATTTCAAGTATTCTTCATATTTTACCACGTGAAGGTAACATATTTGTACATTGTATCATATTATGTCTAGTAAATAAAACAAAATATGATCTTAAAATGTAATTCCATATTTTAAAATTTCTGTCTGATTTTGTATCCTGTAAATAAATGTTTGCAAGTAAATATTAGATACTGGTAGTTTTCTTCAATGATATATGTACATTACATAAAATATAATACAAAGTAAATTTAGTTTAAAATATTTTATTCAAATGTGAAAGATTGTATCAACAATATCAGTACAAGATTTCATAAATAAATAACAAAAAATATATCGAATCCATATTATTTTACTTTTGGAAAACGTAGAATAAAGTTTCATAAAAAAATTAAAAGAAAAAAATCTGAGAATTTTGGCGCCCAGCATTTTGAATTAGAATAAAAATTTGGAAAAAGAATCTGTTTTAAGTTTGTTATAAAAAGTTAAACATATTTTAATTATTTTTTCCATAAAAAATACAATAAATTTTTAGTCAAATTGACACGTCAAATACATATATATTAAAGGCAGTAAACTTTTTTTCAAAACTCATATTAAAATAAAATGGCTTTAGGATTCAGTAAGTCGATAAGAGAAGCAATAGAAATTAATATAGAAAAAGATAACATCAATCATTATGAAGTGGCATTGATTCAAATGAAATGTAATTTGGCTTCCTATAATTAAAATTTATAAATTTTATAATCTAGTTACTTATTTGGTTACCTAGTAACATGCTAATTTACTGTATTTTTATTTAGAGTATTTGTATCATTTTTCCTGATGATGATATATGTATAATGATATACGCACGATGATATCTCAATATAAACTACCACTTTCTGTATGTCGTCGCAAGAAAATAGCATGATTATAATATAACGTAAGTTCCTAATAAAAAACTAAAAAAATATCATATAATTTACAAAGGAAATCTAAAAATATTACCAGACAAATATACAACAATAAATAATACCGAAATCATTTCCTATTTCCTTCGCGGAAAAAGTCACATGTTACCGAAAAAAATCCATGCTAGACACGAAGATAAACATATAGAGAAATTCCGGTACGACTAAAACTCCGCGCAGTGCTACCAACTTGCAAACAGAAAAAAATCCAAAATCCACCAAGCTAAACCATCAAGCGGGCGGCTCTCTTCGGCAAGCGTAACATATGAATCTTGTCGGGAATGCTCACAGTCGCAGAAACAAGTCTTTCTCTCGGGTGAAAAATCGCTCGCGCAAACTTTATCGGAAACCGGCGACAGAAAGATAAATACTTTTCGTACAAGACAAGTGATGAACGGTTGCGTTATGGACCAGTGCCGACACTGTCGCCCGAGCGACGGGAGAATAGGTCCATTTCGAGACGGCGAAGAACGGGTAGTTAATGAATTCGGCACCCGGAAGAAACAGTCGGACCCGAATGGGAAATGGGAAATGATGAAGTTTTTGCTAGTTTGTTATTGTCGGATTTCGCAACTGATGATTCAGTGACAGACTGGCAAGAATCGCCGGGTAAATGGATTGTTACGTGATAATAAGAAATTGATACATATGTTCAGAGTATAAGCAGATGGTCAGTAAACGTAAATAATTACTAGTAAATGTATACTACTTGTATGAAATAGTTACTAACAAAACGTTAATCTGTGACTGGATTCTATATAGAATTTTTGTAATCGTAATCGAAATTGAAAAGTAGTTTACGAAAATGAACCGAATGTATAAGATAAATACAGAGCATGTATTAGAAAATCTGTTCATTGCCGAATAGAACTAAAGTAATACAGACTTCCAAACAAAGAATTTGTTTGGATGTTGTCGTCTGCTAGAATATTAGCAAAATGTTTCGAATAAAAACAAGCAAAATTTCTTTGTTTTACTTCGGTTCTATTCAGCAATAAACAGATTTCCTGACATATGTTCTGTATTTATCTTATACATACGGTTTATTTTCGTAAACGGCTTTTCGATATTCGATTACGAAAATACTATAGCCACTGATTTATTGGCAAACTCATCAAATGTATTGATTTTTTTTAAAGAATCCTTTCACATAATCCATCTTGAAAAAAAAATGATCATAGAGTTACTTAACAATTTGTACTTGCATTATCAGTGGTGCGGGTCGTTAGCCCACAGCCAAGCAAGGTACCTATAGCTTATATCAATTTAATGGTGCAAAGTATTAATACTGAAAATAACACACTACCATTAGTCTACGGTTATCTGTATAATATAATACAATAATAATATTACATTATTTTAAAATACTTTTAGAATAATTTATGTAGTAGGAAAAACATTATAAAAATAAACATTTTGTGTAATTCTAAAAAAAAAAATTAAAATCCTTATAAAAAATATATTATGCAAACAGAATTATGTTTTATTATTCTTTACATATACGAGTATTATTAATTTTGTAAAATATACATTTTTATAAAACTCTAAAAATAAAACTTTTTAGAAAAACTTCATGAGGTATTATATTATGTGTTTATATTATAAATAATATACCATATTTTCGTTTTGTTTTTATACATATTTCTACTAAATACAATTTGTAGCAGTTTTTCTTATAGGTACTTATATTTTTTGTGTATTTCAATAACTGTCAATAAATTTGAAACAAACCTGTATATATATTTCTGGAGTTTTGTTAAAATAGAAGTGAGATGTCAGAGTATGCAACCTGAAAGTTACAAAACTGTATATATGTGTTCCATTGACTAGTTTCTTTCACTCTTCGTTTGCAGCAAAATGCACTTTACGTGTTTATTAAACTTTGACAATTTTCCCAATAATTTTTTTATTTTATTTTTCCTCCGTTTGATCATTATTAGCGAGAGAAATGCAAGTTTCATGTTTGCAACAAAACCGTTTCGATTCTGAGTTTGCTGTCCGATAAAAATAATTTAAATAACTTTACGGGTACTACTTTATTAAAAGTTTCTTAAAAGTAAATATAAGTACGTTTAATTAAAATTCTAAGTAGCTTAACAGTTAATAGTTGAACGAAATATATTTATGTTATTAATAGTTTTATATTGAGTACTTCTTCATTACACTTTTCTAACATTTTATGTAGTTTTCTGATTATTATATTGATGTTTGCTTTACAATCTTCTAATAGAATATTTTTTAAATCGATACAAGCTGTACATCTGATCTAGAGCACATCAACCAGTTCAGAGTTTCAACACAGTACAATTTAAATAAAGACACCAGCCTACGTGTTCTGAAAATAATAAAAGTTTTAGAATTTTTTATAATGTAGAAATAATAATGTAAATTTGCCTAAAATCGTTAGGTGATATGCTAATACATATTATATTAAAATACATAGGCCCGTATTTTCACCTCACTTTTAAAAGTGATTTTTGTCAAAATTATTTTCGACATTTACTTAAAATTATGTATTAAGCAATTTTAATCAGTTTATTTCAATTTTATAATATTAGATATAAAAAAAATATATCTAAAATAGAAATACTATGTATATTTGATAACAGGTTAAAGTAAAAATTTATTTTAAAGCAAAAAATTAAGCACTTTTTCATAAACAAAAGAGGTGGGTATACAGGCCTTGAAGTTTATTCAAATTTTTAAATACAAAATTTCATAAAGTTTGTCAATTTTAATAGATCTTTGAAACAATTTTTTTTTGTTTAATCAATAATTAAAAAAAAAAAACTAAATTTATATAATAATTTTAAACATATTGACATTTGAAAAATTCTTGCATCAATCTTTTAATTGCCTATATTGTGCAATACTTCTTATAGATTCAAATCTACTTCATCACAAAAGTGAGATCAAAGATGGCACATATACATTTATTCATTTTTCATCGGTCATTCGCCGTCATAAGAGATTCATTTTTTAATGAGATGACAAGCAAGATATGACATCAATACCATAGAAATAAAATTTGATATGTTTACTATAAGCTTCAACAATGTATCGACATTCCCTATTCATATATATGTGTGTGTGTGTGTGTGTATTTCTAAACCCAGTTCCTATTGAAAGAGTATAGAAAACTTCAAATCATACAATATGGCTGCCGCGCCGTACAGCACAGCAATATTGATAACATACGACATTAATGATACATTTTTTTATGCTGGTTTGTTTCTCTCTCTCTCCCTCCCTCTCTCTCTCTCTCAGCGTTGATAACGTATGATTGATGAGTATAAGTCCACATTAGAAAAAGATAGACATGATGTTTTTCTCGCTGACTCAACTTAGGTATTTCCAAAATTCGTATTCGTACTAATGTATATTTTCTAGAACTAACTTACAAGTAAGTATTTTTTAAGTAATTTTGAAAAATGGGCTCCAAAGTTTAAATACTTAAATCGAAATATATAGCATACTTGTAATTATTATAACATTCTTTTTATTTAACACATGTTTAACTTACAATTCGCAGAGACAGTAAAACCTGAATTCATTAAATAAACAAAAGGTTTATGTATTAAATTGTTTAACGTTGTTTTAAATTTTGAATCAAATCATAAATGAATGAGAATTTCGCTTAATACAAAGCTCTGTAAACACAGCTTAAAACCATAGCCTAAACATCAGCGTATTAAAGTTAAAACAGAAATTGTTTGATTTTTTTTCTGTTCGCATTTTGGTTTTATTACGTAAAGTCAAACCGGCGAACTATAAATTTCAATAAATATTGCTTCATAAATAAACGAAATTGTTCACATAAATTTTTGCTGTTTAAAATTTATTATGGACCATATAGATCTGGACGATATGCACTAAGGTTGCCCATTGTAATTTACTGCCAACAAATTTTATTGTTGTAAAGCATTCCATATTATATTTTATATTTTATGTTGTCTATTGCATACTAGTACAACCCGATTTTATTTATATAAATATAATTTTATTTTATATATATTTTTGTTGGCAAAAATACATTAACATTATTTTAAAATTTCGAACTTGAGATGATTTATGTATTATATGTTCCTTCATAATTTATTTTTTTAAATCAACAAAAATTTTCATTTTCAGACAAATTGAATGGTTTATATATATATATATGATTTTTGTCAAAAGTAATTAAAATTAGTTATTAAATTTTTTTAATTAGTTTATTTGAATTTTATGATATTAGATATACAAAAATTTATCAAAAATTGAAATACTATTTATATTTGATAAGAGTTAGAAGTAAAAATTTATTTTAAAGCAAAACATAAATGCATTTTTTTTTATAAACTAAGGAGGTGGAATTGATTTTATTTCGTGTAATAAATCTCTTGTTTATAAAAATAAATAATATATTAAGATTATTTTTCGATGCTTAAAGAATATTTTAGTAGATCATAAATAGTAATATTTTATATCGCTTATAGTTTCTGGGTTACAACACAAACTTATGCTTCTTTATTAGAACTTCATACAAAATTAATTTGTCATGTCCTACTTTATCTTACATAAAAATTTTAGTAAAAAATTGGTATAGAAAAATAAATATGATAAATTATATGTTTTTGGAAATTTTGAAAAAACTGTTATCAATGATAAATTTTTATTTATAATTTTTAATACATAAACAGAGTTTTTGAAAATCTGTAATTGATTTTATCATGATTTTAAAGGATTATACTAATAAAATAAAACTGCTTTAGGTTAAAGTTCTGTATTAATATATACTATATTATAATCGACGTTTCAACGAACTCAGTGTCCGGCTTCCTGATGGAGAAAGACGTTGAGTTTAATTTAAAGTAATTTTAATTTAATATAATGAGTTCTGAAAGACTTTTTATTATGTTGATTTTACTAATATTTTAATGGATTTTTAATTAATTCGTACAAAAAATTGTACAAGTGATTTTCTCGCGAAAAAAAAAACCATATTAGTTTAATTAACATCATACTACAAAAATTAACAAATTCCATCTAGTTCCTATTTGGTTTA
Organism: Clivina fossor; assembly: GCA_963966155.1. NCBI lineage: Eukaryota > Metazoa > Arthropoda > Insecta > Coleoptera > Carabidae > Clivina > Clivina fossor. The sequence continues at coordinate 25,675,116 of OZ014552.1, read as the reverse complement.
AAATTATTTGCAGTAATATTATCTTATACTACAAACAATTTAAGGTAAAATATAATATTTATATTGACTAAATAAAAACATGCCAATAAAAAATATAAAAAGCAAGGTAAATAATTTACAAAATTAATGCATTATACATCAAACTGTAGTATAGCACGAAGATCATTAAAAATAAGCAGTACATTCACTTTAACAAATTTATATCGTCGGTAAAAGGTACATTCTAAATAACATTACCTATGCAGCAACCGCATGTAGAAAAGTTTTAAAATTGAATTTATCTTTGTGAAATAATCAAAGTTGGTTGGCCGAGCAATTGTTATGTAGATAAAACTACCTTGGACACATTTCTGTCAGCGAAACTGCTTTAAAATAAACTTTTAACATTACAATTCGCATTTTTATTTGTTGAAACTTGAACTATCAGCAGTTTTTGTTTATTTAAAGTTATTAAATAGATATTTTACACAAAATATCTTTATGGGAAAACGATTTTTATGCAAAATATTAAATGTACTGTTCAAAGAAAATTACCATGATAATGACGATGTATATAAGTTCAAAATCAAATTTTACTTCACAAAAAAGAATCAATTTTTTAATCTTCCAATAAATATATTGTTTCATTTAGAAATAATTAGAAATACATATATCTCTGCTCAATATTATTTCAATAAATATATTAATGTTCCTAACGCAAATTATATTATTATATTATAAACAACAAATATTTAAAATCCACAAGAGTTCCGTAAACAGTTTAACCATTTCAAAAATTCTCCGAATCGTTAAAATTTGAAGACCACTGCTCTGGTTTATGAATCACTCTGTATATTTCCTCAAAGCTAAATCAAACTACAAACAAGCCAGAAACATTCAAGTAAATCTATCAAAAAGTAAATCATCGCCGAAAATATCCACTAATAAATCTTCCATCACATTTCCGTTTTCCGTCTTGAGACATGACCATTTTCAACCGTCCACACACACACACATTGAATCTAGCCTAACGCAATTTGATGCGCGCAAAATTGGCCGGCAAAAACGTTCAGGAAGACCCTATGACGCATGACGCGCGTTATGCTTGGTTTAGCAGGCTGCGCAATTCTCGTAACACGAATGAATCCTAATGGCAGCGTTGAATTTAGCCAGCACAACCATCTAACCACTGAAACAGAATTGTTTGTGAGTCCAAAATGAACGCATTGTTGCCCGGATATTTGTGCGTGAAACATTGCAACTGGATGGACGCAAACCACAGAGAAATCAACGGTTTGTTTTGGTTAATCAACCAAATGCAACAACACAGTGTTAATATTTCTCGGTTTCCGGTTTGTATTGCGGCAAAGAAATGTGTCATGCAGAGAATTGAGGCTAGATTTTAATTGGTATTATACTGTGGGGTCAAACGATTTTAAAGTTTTAAGATATAACTACATTTATTAGTTTTTGACTAACTTTTATTTATAATAGTTTTCAAGTAAAAACCACTAAAAATCCTAATATTTGTTAAAAAATCTATATCTTCTACTTAAAAAATTGATTACAAAATTATTGATGTATTATAGCTATTTTGTAAGTATGGTAATTGGATCGTATATCGCTTGATTATGTAAGAATTAAATAATTTGTTATGATAAACATAAGTTGTACAATAAATAGAATAAAAAATGATAGATTTTAAAAACTTACAAATCCCATGACAAGTAGAAAGCAGAAAGGTAAAAAATTTGTAACTCACCTGAAACAAAGAACAAAAATAATTAGTACATACACAATCACGCCATATACCCATAAGGGAGTGGCATAAATTTTTCATTATGCAGAAATTAGTTTTCATCAAATATTTAATACAAATTTTGAAAATTATAGTAACAAAAATTATATTTTCATAGATCTAGTAAGCTATGAAACAACACACGATCAACCACAGTTATTTTACTAAATTCTAAATTAAAATATTTATTAAAACTATGTGAATATAATTTAAAATTTTATCCAAATTTGAAATATTTAAAAAGCTTCAAATTTTTTTTTATATTTCTATTCAAATAAAAGATCACATATTTATCGTTGATTATTTTTTAAATAACGTATTAATGATTATATATTTTGAATATGAATCAATGTGTGTGTGGAGACTGCAGGTGAAATACTTTTAATAGTGTTAAACATGTTTTTTATTCATTAGTTTACATGCAATTATATAGCAACACTATTTCAGTTAATAGCCTATTAAAAAGTGTTAAAACTATATTGAGTTTCTTTTTGTGACTCATTTAAATATGCATATGATTGATATCTCTTGCACAGTAAGTTGTTGATAACGTACTTATAATAAACAAGCAAGTTCTAAATTAACAAAAGGTTACAAGGTTATATATTGTTCGCAATAACCTTCCTTATCCTATGCATCCGACACGTTTCTTGTTCCTAATTAGTTTAATTGATGGATATTCTCTAGTGCAGGTAATTAGGTAATCAGCTCTCAGGCTCCGTACTTTACTATTACTGCTGTGTTCCCCAAGAAAACTTTGTCATGTTAAGATCACAAAGTCACATGGGACAATAATATTCAATAAGTTACTTCTTTAGATTACTTTAAAAATAAATATGTTGACTATTTTTGATTAACAATTTTGAGAAAACAATAAATACATTTGATTTAACAATATTAGAAAAAGTTAGTTTGCTTGTTAAAGATTGTACCCCATAGTTATTACTCGTGTAATAATATAGAAAGGATATTTTAACAGTTCTGCGTTATTTCCATGGTGATAAAATTGTTTCCATGGTGAGTAAACTACATAATAACACAGATTTTAATGCATTTATTATGTACGTTAACAACAAATTTTAAAATAAGTTTTTATGTTTTAAATTAGTTAAATTGCTTTCGAAAACGTAAATTCATTCCATTTCATCAAAATCATTAAAGTTAGTATCTAGATAAAATTTGCACACAAATATACAAAACTTGTTCATTTAATAATATCTACTGAATATAAAATTATAATTGTCAAAAACTGTTTCGGTTCTCTTGCAAAACAATTTACACACATGTATTCAAACTACATGTGTATAAACAAATCTTTCAAAACAATTTGCTCCTTTACCACAGTTTAACCTAGTAATAATATATGCACCTTCATCTCGTAGCAGGCGTTTCCTTGGCAACCAATAACAAACAATAACGGATAACCCGAGTTAAATTAGACCAAAACTATTATCTACACGACCCAAACTCCACGATTCAAGCTAGCTTTGGAAATGCATCAATCCACTAGAACTAAACAGAAGAGCATCGTCGAACGCAACCAATACAAAAGCAAATGTTAGGCACACAAGTGAACCCAGAGTCTGGTGCAAGCGTACTCTGGGTATATAGTCCGCTTATGTACCCTGATAGATAGACAGGTATACAGATAATATGCTCTTCCTATCAATGTGATTACAGCTGTGGATTGATAGCATCTTTGTTGTAATTTAATCAACAATTCCGTCTGTCCTTGTTTGTGGACAGCCTTGTCTCATTTCTACCCATGTGTAATTGATAGGTAGATGTTTGCTAATTGACATGCACCAGTTTAAATATATCAACTACTAATAATAGCAGTGCCATTTCAGATTATTATAATTTATTTATGTAACTTCAACAAGAAACCTGTCCAAGCTAGTCACAGTTAGTCTTTCACAGTTAGTGGAAATCTGAAAATATATTGGCTGGTATCGTCTTAAAATCTGTATTAGTTAAAATCGATCTTAAAATCGAACTCGTAATGTGGCGGGCTTATCATTAAATTAAATATAATAACCCTTTAATTTAATATAATGTAAAAGATTTTTTTACTGTGTATTTATCATATTTTTATCAATTATTATTGTCTTTATAATACTTAAAATTAAACAAACATATCATTTACCTTACTGCAGAACTAGTCCAATTTTTTATGTATTTGTTTTTATGAAAAATATTTTTACATTATCTCTCAATATATCTCAATATAATTAAAACAGATCTACAACAAATTTTTTTTATAAATTTTCATTATCTTTACCCTATTTTTAGAAGAAATACAATAATAAAACTATTCAAGGAAATCATCAATTCTTAATCAAAACTAAGTCACTGAATTTAAACTTCCAAAACAAGTCTTAGTTAAGATCCTGCAGCCAAGCATTCCACTAGTGTAAATAATCTATTTATTACAGCTGAGTTTATCGCATGGTACAAGTAGAGTACTAAGCAATATAGCGACGAACAAGACTCTCTCTAGTCTGCTGTCCACTACGTCTTGGACGTTAATTTCCGCATGAATAGCAAATTAAACTCGAGTCGAAGACAACTACTGTTAGGAGTGCCTAAGGTTCTATATCTGAACCATCAAAGCAGTCTGGAGAATTTTCCTTGGTTACAGTGGATGAGGCAAACCAGCACTTTGACAGTGGGACAAAGCGTGCTAATTAAATAAACTTATTATTATTATTATTTTTATAGACAGTAGTCAGGATATAAATTTTAGTTAAATAGATGCATACGTATTAGTTTTCTCTAAACATTTCTATCCAGACAAGCAACTCTGGAATAAGTCATTACAAATTATGACAAATTATTTGTTTTTATAGAAGTTAAAATATTACTATTTAATAAATACTAAAAAAAAAAAATAGTAACATATTATTGGTTGTTGATATAATGTAGTAAAATAAATTTATTGCAAATTGTATAATTTTTTTTAGAATAATTATCAGCTATATTTAGAAATATATTAAATGCAAAACAAAATTTAGTGATGAATAAATATTTATATAAACAAAACAAATTTATTATTTTGATTTAATTTATTCTACATTAAAATAACATATAGATTTATAGATGCATATATTTTAATTTTAATATGATTGGTGCATAACGATAGAAATGTGTCATCTGTTTATTGCATTTAAAACTGATTTTGATAATATTTTAGGATTTAAATTTAAATTAATTTTCAATATAGAGATATTTAATAATTTTAGGTAAATATTATACATAAATGAATATATCAACTTTATTTTAGTAAATTTATATATATAAATAATTTATTAATTTTACGCAAAATATTTGAATGATCGATATAATTAATTATTATTTTCATGAAATTTATTAATATTAACACAATTTGTGTATTCAAATTAAATAATTCTATATTACTCTATTGATAATTTGTTACAAATTATTTAGTAAATATATTAATTAAAGTAATAACAACTTAATATTTTTAATTAAATTATTCAATTAATTTGATTAGTTGCATCAACTAAAAATATATTGACTTCTCATTTCAAAATGGATAATAATACAAAATTATTGAATATTTACTTTATATAAAAATATCCAAAATTAAATATTTTATGTTTTCAGCCCGAAGACAAGCATTATATTTATCAATGTTTAAAGCTAATTTCTAATTACTATAAAAAAGTATCAGAAAAGTTACTAGAAATCTTTTATAGCAAGTTTAATTTACAAAGTCTGTGATTGATTTATTTACTTACAAACTATCATAAAAAAAAATAAATCACATGAAACTAAAGAGAACGTGACAATACGAAACCCAAAAATAACGTATTGACAGTACTGGCAGCTTATTGACAGTTGATGAAAAGATAAAAATAATGCTGTGTGTGAAAACTATTGTGTGTCAAACCACTTAGAAGTATATGTTTTGTAGCAAAATTTTAAATTATTCCTCCTAGTTAAAAAAAAACAGACTGTAATGACACTATACTTTTTCTACGACCACATTCACTACTCACCGCAATTTTTTAATAAATTAATATTCACATTTGTCATATCAGAAACAGTATCGAAAATAGTGTCTGAGCTGAATAGATTAAATTTATAAATTGCAATATCAAATGATATATTTATGTAAAATTTATTTGTAGTTTTTATATTAAAAAAGATAATTATTTATTCTGAAATACTTTTAAATTTTCTTGTAATATATAAAACTGATATAAAAATGAACATTATCATAAGAATTTTTCAAACATTTCAGTTTTCTATATATGTTTATTGTGAGTAAAGTACAATTTTTAATAATAATCGTAGAAAATAAAATAATTATGATTTATTACATAATCACAACACTTCTCTTTAAATATACAAATATTTTAAGTAAATACTGATTAAGTCTTATTTGCGCAAATACTTCTGCGAATTTTGTAACAAAACGCCACTAAGCAGCTCGGCCACACACACAACAGATGTTCAAATAAATATATGGTACGGGGGGGAGTGTCGAAAATTAAAACCTCCAGCGTGCCCAAAGCCAAGGGGACACGGATTAAAAAAAAATCGAGAGACAGGTTTTCATTATCGCTCATTGACAGCCAGCGCAAATTAGAATATATTGAAGCTGGGCGATTCGGATGAGACAAGCGTGCCAAATTCGAGTCGAAAAAGCCCAACCGGAACGCGATTACGTATACACACACACACATATACGTACGGAAACCCTAATGCGATGTAGTGTATGACAGTGCAAGAATCACGCGTGATTCTTTGTCGAATAATTTCATTAAAGCAATGACTGGTAGTCTGAAGTCGTGTTCAAAGAGTAGATGAACGAAGCTAGGGTAAAATTGGAGTAAAGTACGTGCTAATGTATTTAATAAAATTGATTCAGAAGAATAAGATTTAATTAAGGACGCTAGTTTTGGTGTTAATGAAGCTTTACAGTGTGATTTTAATTTTTTATTAGATTTGTTCGAACAATAAGCTGTAATAAGATTTTATTTTTGTAATCCTTTTTTTTAGATCTTTTCTATCAGATTGGCTATTTCGATATGGGTGAATATTGGAGATAACAAAAAAAAAAAAAATTAGATATACACTAAACAATAATTTTCTTTAAATAAATTATTCTAGTAGCGAATATCCGTACGTAAAAGGATAAATAAATAAAAAAATAATAGATATATTTATTAAAAAATTCAATTGCGAGGTAGCAAAAAAAAACAAATTACTAATTTTTCAAAAAGACAAAATAAGTTAAATTTTTTGAATCTTTAATATATGTCGGTAATTTATTATATTCCAGTACAGTTCCATTACTAGTAACTTTTAGTCTTTTTAGTAATATAAAAATTATCTGCATTTCTAACATCATAATTATGTCCACTACTATTAAACTTGAGATTTCCACTCAGTTATGTTCTATTATAAAAAGTCTTCTTTAACAATCTGACTTTAGCTACATATTTATTTTGTTTTTATTATTAAAATATTCAAATTATACATAAATTTGATTTATTTCAATCTGTTTATTCATATTGTAAATATTTATAACAAAATAACAAATTTACTGTAGATAAATTCCATTAAGTAAAATCCATATTAAACAAATATCACGTCATACTGAAGATTTCATTACTGTAATTATAAATCCATTTGCATTTGAGTCAGTACAAGTATAAAGATTCATGCCATCACCTTACATACAGAGGGGAGAGGTTAAATACACGAAAATTCAGTCTTTACATTAAAATTACGTGCTTCTGAATAAATTCATTTTATTACCGAGCGTCACAAGCGATTTTGACATAGGCTTGTACTAGGCTGTGTGTTAACCCTCCTCCACCTAAACTCGTCTGGCAAAACGAAGGCATTACAGCATTTGTAAACGACTTGAAATATCCTAACTGCCGGAATAATTATAACGCGCGTTGCATTTACGTTAACTTTCCACGTTATGTTGTGTGCTGGGGTACGGTTGTATGTGTGTGTGTGTGTTATCATGCGAACCCTGTCTGCCAGGGCGAGCCCCCGGTATTTTCCATTCGAGAAATAACCTGTAATTATGAAAATCAATGTAAATTTACCGCTATTATGGTAATCTATCATTTCTTCCGTTGTTTTTATACCGCATGGTGGCTGGTGGATTATTCGTATAAATTCTATGTCCGTTATTTTTTCGGTTTTGGATATCTATCTTCGTGTTTTATCTACGATTACGATTCGAACTGTGTACTTGTATGGTACGGCGTATTGGATTTATTTTCGTTTCCGATAATATGTACTAGCCGTGATATCAAAGTGTAATAATAAAATATAAATGGGTACAGTGGAATATGTTGGTGAAGTAATTTAAATGCATTATTTATCGGTTTTTAGCTTTTAAATACTTTTTATGTTTTTATTTTATTCATACTCTAAAAACAAAAAGAGTAATAAATATAAAGATCATTTATAACTTATGCACTTGTTACTACACTAATAAAAGTTTGATTTCTTGTTGTTTTTTTAATATATACAAGATGGCGCAAAAGTCATACATGATTCGAATCGACGACAAAATTCACGTTGAGCCAAAACATTTTACACAATCTATTGTAGAAAAAAATAAATCCAGCTAACAATTCAATAACGCACCCTCTCAAAAAAATCATCGTTTAAAATAAAAATCAAACATTGCCCGTACAAAATAGAAAGTAGAGTAAATATTTTTATTTAATATTAAACACAGTCTCATGAACACCCAAGCGATACAATCCAATAAACTAATAGCCGTAGTGCCCCCTCCCTAGAAAAACAAACATCGCCGCTTATGATTCGAAAAATCGAACGTACCATGGTCGAATCAAAAAGCTTCCCCATTTAAGCAGTATGAGACAGAGTAAAGGTTAGGGGTTGTTAGAAAACAGAAATCGCGAGCTTTTATACATTTGACGACATTTTCGCTAACATCTCCCGAGTATAATTACTTGCGCAAAAGGGGTACGAAAAGCTATCGCATGTTTACAGATGATTACTCTAATTAATAACATTAAGCTTAGGCCACGCAGCACACTCCGAACCAATGCTATAAAATCTGGCATGAGTCAGAATTATTCCGGATTACCTGCAGATTACGGCGCGCCGCATTTTCTCTTGCTTGGTTTTAAACTCATATTTTGCTTTGTCAACTGGTGTTCTTTGTAGCTCTTTGTTTCAATGAGAAACTAATTTTCATTTATATTCTATACTTTTACAGCTTTTATGTACTAAAAATAGTTTATTTTAATTTTAGTTTTAATAATTGTACATAAATAATTATAAGATATAAAATTTTTCGATACAAGTATAACAGCAGTAAATATTTGATATTTGGCATTGTTTGGAAGTTAGTACGTTGACATATCCATGACTGTCAAACTTTGTCAGTTTGTCCAGCATCTTTAGTCATCGTTTAAAGTTCGATTGCATTCGATTTTTGTTTAAGCTGCATTTTTACAAATCTGGTTTAGTCGAAACTAAATTATTTTAATTCAAAATAATAAAATTTACATTAAGTTACGTCCATATATTGTAATACTTTTTATTTCATTATTTAAATAATATTATTTTTAAAATTGTGTTTGTCGTTTTTTGTTAAAACTTCAAGCAGTCAACCATGTTTGTTGCAATATATATTTCCGCTCGGACTTGCCGAAATAGTTTTTAGTAAAACTTATAAATTTGTTACACAACCTCATGTATTTAAGAATTTGAGAATTCAAATTATTACCACTGTCTAAAAGTCATGAGGAAATTACAACTAATGTTACTTTTAATGGAAAAAAAATATTACAACTTTAAATTAGAAAAGTTAAATAACACTAATACAACAGTACCAACTGTGGCGAGAGAAAAACCCTAAAAAAAAAACACTATCATTTATTCCAATTTAGCACAAGGTTACTCAGATGGCGCAAAACGTAATTATTTAGCCTAAATAATTCAGGTACGCTCATTAACCCCACGTTACACTATGATACCAATGTTGTTACATACACTTTTTCTTCTTACTGTAATTTTCTTTTCATTAGTAGCATTGTCGTTTGTCCAAGAAAAGGGTATCGCATCTAGAGTATTGTCATTCCGCCATTTTAATTGCATTCGTGTCCCCAGATATTAAAATAATCCTGTTGCGAGCTACCATCCCCTGTCTTTTGTTTCCATATTTGCTTCCTCTTTCTCGTAGCGAAAACAAGTGAAGGTGCTAACACAAGCTACAATTTTAATCTGAAGTCATTTACTGTATAAAAATCTTTGAACAACGGTTTTTTTGTTTCATTCCTGCTTTTACACGCTGTAGAAGTACGAATGCAAAAAATAAAATACATTTTGTTCTCTCAGTTAATTAAAATTTATATTGGAGATGCAGTTGCGTTAAAAGAATGTTATGTATAAATTATTAACTATAGAATGGTTTTGTCTATCTTGAACCACCCATTGTTTGTATAAATTCTCAACGAGAAATTATTATTGTTTTAGATTAGCTTTTTGCAATCTGAAAATGCCTGCATGTTTATTTTATCCTTGTGTATTTTATGATAAAATAACAGAATTTAAAATTATATGCATATTTATATTACAAATATTAAAAAAAAAATGATTTAAATTTAAAAACTGAAAATTACAAATAAACTTATTAAACTTTAATTTACAAAATATTTTTTAAATATATTTCATTAATTTTCTATTAAATTGTAGTTAATTTGCATAATTAGTACTTTGTTTTTGTGTTTGTTTCATCGGATTTCCAATTTTAATTTCTGTTTTAAAGAAAAGTAGTATTAGAAAAGTGTTAAAATTCTTAAAAACCACGATAAAGTACGAAGCTTCATTGCTAGTGAACTAAAAAGTCGATTCGTATAATGTAACAAATATTACATAAAAATTTATATTTTTATTCACACAAGTCTTACAAGTCTTCTAGTCTTTAGCAAAATTTATTTTATTTTAATTCAAAAACAGTCTAATTACTTCGATGCACTCTGAATGTATTTTATGTTATTATATTATTATGTTATTAAAATAAGAATTATAAAGATTCCGCAAGAAAATTACTCTGCTATGTGCAACAAGATTTCTTACGGAATGTCAGAATTTTTATTTTAACAAGCCGTTACTTTTAACAAAATTAATATAGAATACACTCATAAAACATTACTTATCTCTAGTTTGTTAAAAATTAAATAATTGTCCATCAAGTTTGTCTTAAAAATAGATAAAATATTTAAAATTTAATCACATCCACAATATACGAGTATATCAAATACATCTCAATCAAAAGAGAGAGAAAAAAAAAATACATCCAATTCTGATTACCTATCCCGTTAAAATCATCACTAAGCTTTCATTTAACTCATACGGTTCGTTGCCAATCCGTTCCCCTTTTACCTTCATCATCTCTTTTTAACTCACACTCATACACACACACACACGCACACGTACGTACTGCACGAGATTCATCGACCAAACGGGAAATTATCCCGTTGAACGAAATAACGGTTCAGTTCAGCAATCGAATCGGGTTTGTTCGTTCGTTCCGCTTCTCTCTCGCAAGCCGATTTTCCCGAATTTTGAGGGAGAGAGCCGAACCGAATGAGATTTTGACCTGCGTTGAACTCGCGCGCGCCCGATGGTAACTCGATGGTGAATTAGCTGGGCGCGCGCGTTTATGTATTCAGCACGTGGTAGCAGATTTCGAAGATAGAATGCTGAAATGGGTGTATAAGAGAGAGAATTGAGCAATCGATGTAATTATCGCTATTCAATGTACTGGGAACGCCGCCGACCGGTTCCTTGTTTCATTGCAAAGATGGTTTCGTACAATATGATGCCTAGAGACTATGAAATAAAGGGTTAGCGTATTCTCAAACTTATAAAATATATATATCATTATTAATATTGATGAATTTAAACATTTCTCTGTTTGTATGCTAGTGATAAACTTTGCATCAATTTGAAATAACTTTTCATAATTATGTACAATTTTAGATTTTAAAAAAAATATATATTATGGCAAATTAACTAATTAGTTAACTTATGAAACATTTAACAATCATTTTCATATAAATGCATTTCAAATTTCTTTTGTTTTATAAAGTTATTTTGTACCTATCAATACTTTTCTACTGCATACGCATAACACATACAGATAAACATATATAGTAAATAATATAGGGTGTCATGAAAACAATACACCCTCGTTAATAAATCAAAACCGGAATTTCTTCTGAGCGTAACAGTTCTCGGTACGCTTGGATAATTTTGTCATAGACAGTGTCCGTTCCAGTTGCACAGCTCCATGGGCCGACGAGGGTGGTGGTGTGCGATTGGCTAACCACAGTCGTGTGCGGTCGTCCATCGGTAAATACGCGTACGGCGCGCGAGCTTATACGCGTGACATCGTCCGAAACCGATGCTAACCGCTCGTTACCGTTACCGGAATACGTTAACCGTTCATGGTGCGTTTGACGCCCGGTTACGCATATTGGTTTCACGGCCCCGTCTTTCTAGGTTAGATGAACGGAGAAGCTGAATTTTATATATGAAAGTGAGAGATAAAAATGGAAAATGAAACAAAATATAATATAGAATATAAAATAAATAAGTCAATCAAAATGATTGATTATATTATTTAAACAAAAGCTACTCAATTTTAAAATAATATATTTTCTGAGTTCTCTGTGACTAGCATTAATTACAAAAATATTTTGAAATAAAAATCATTCCATATGTATTCAAAATAATTTCTAACACAGAAAATATTAGTAATCTTCAAGTTTTCACGGCCGGTATCCATTAAATTTTCTGGGCTGGTATGCCGTGGCCAATTTATTCTCGTCGCAGCCGTTTCGCTATACATCGTAGATGGCATCCTTAGTGCTTGGTAACTGAATAAATGTTTCTGCTCCGCAATCTGATATATAATATACATATATATATATATATATATATATATATATATATATATATATATATATCAGATTGCAGAACAGAAACAGTCATTCAGGTATCAAGTTATGAGGATGCCATTTACAATGTATGGCAAAATGTTTGCGACGAGGCTAGATCAACCACAACACACCAGCTCAATAAATTTCATAAATTCAATATTCATTTTATTTATTCGTGAAAATTATTCCAAAAAGAAACCTTTAATGAACTAAAAAATGTAAAGATCCTTAAAAAAAAACGTAGAAAAAAAAATATGCAAAGTCAATTTTCATTTAACAACAGCTATCCGATGCACCAAAGAAAAAGGCGTCCAAAGATCTTAAAGACGAAACAAAGACGGAGTGACAGCGTTCGTCCGAGTGAAATTTTCCAAATGAAGTTATCGTCGAACGAAATGTTTAGGCTTTTTGTTCACGTAGCAGCCGGAAGGGACTGGGGCTCCGATTCTCGAATTACCAATTACACGTTTCTGCGGCTAATATGATTAGCATCGTTACGTTATATCATGCTTTTGCTACGAACGAACGGACGAGAGACATGGACATACGAAATGATACCGATATTGTCACTAAAATCTACTGGCTGGATATCCAGTGTACCATGGAAATGATTATGTTTAAGATGTAATAAAGTACCAGGTGGATTTCTTGCGGATTACAACTAAAACAATCGTCCGGTTATTTTGTCTAATATTTTTTTCGTTTAGCTTTTCGTTATTACATCTTTTGGATGGTGTTATTTACGTATGACAGTCATAAAAATATTATTATATAAGAACAAACCTTTTTGTATAATTTTATCTTTGCTCAATGTGACATTTTTTTCTTCTTTTTATAATAAAATCAACAAAGTTTATTAATATTATTATAGAAACGTATTAACAACATGAACAAAAGTTACTAATATAATAAAAAAAACAACACTAAGTTTATTTAGTAAATTCATTTAATTCCATTTAATTATATATTTGTAATAACATTAGTTATTTCCCCTATATGCAAATCAGTTAAAATTAAATTATTATTTCAAACAAAGTTTAGATAAATAATCTATAGCTACAGAATAAAGAAAAAAAAACAATAACAGATTAATATGTATACGACAAATTAGACTAAAATATCTAATTACATGAAATAAATACACCAAACGTAATTATTTATTCTTGTATTAGATGTTCCATCTAATATAAATGGAAGATTGAAAATCATTTATTTTGTAATAGATAAAAACAATTAAAATATTATAAAAATCATCAAAAGATTATTTTCTATATGTATTTTATAAAATTTAGTCAGTTAATATTTCTCAAATGTGTGATCTTTAATCTTTCCTCTATCGTTGCTAATTTGAAGGATTAACGTATAAGTTAGCAAGTCCGCCCCGTTTATATGTCAGTGAAATACGACTGCAGTAAATAAACAAAACTGTAAACGCTAAGCAAACCGTCAGACCTTTGTCAAATAAAATTAACTTCGCACAAATGTGGAATGTTTTAATTAACAATATTCGAAATTTAAAGTCCTTCGCACATAAATTTATGCCAAGAACATTTTCGGTCACATAAAAAGCACTTTAAACTTGTTTTGTTATGTTTTAGAATTAAAGTTATTTATAGTCAAACAATTTTAGATGTTTAATAATTTATAGAAACGAACAGCAAACTACAGAATTTGTGTTCTACTAATCTGTAACTTTTATATTGTACTAGTAAAATGTCTTTCCCAAAACTCTGGCAAAAAACAATAACACTTTGTTATTTTAGCATTTTTAACAAGATATTTAGTAAACCTCTAAAAATTCATTACTCAGAGTATACTTAAAATTGTTAAATTTACCTAATAAATATGTTGTGTGAACAAAAATTATATTTCATTAGATATTTTTATCAAATTTATATCTGGCACTTTAGCTATCACTCCAAATAAAACCAACTTCTTCCGATGTAATTCATAAAAACACCAACACACCAGGAAATCCGAAAAGTTAGTATTCAGTAAGCCATCAATATCCTGTCACCAGAATACGAAACCATCTTCGAAGCATATCTCCCCCCCACGAAGCTATCGAAGAAAGACAATTCGTCCAAAGTCTTGGTGCGCCAATGCAATTAGTCCGGGGTGTTGTCTCCGGTAACCGGAGCTATTCTTGCTCCATACACACACACACGCACACTAACACACGTGACTCGCCTGGCGATTGGGTCCAACGCCGCCAAAGGACCTAGAATCCTTTGAGGCATGCCTCGCCACGGCCACCTTTGAAGTTGTTGCAGGCCTTATTTAACGTTGTTAACGACTTGGCTTACTGGTAGTCTTGGTATGCGGTAGCCGGTAGTTAATGCAGTGTTAGGGATCCGGGTTGATAGATCTTTTCGGCCGCCCCCACAACACAGGATTGGATTGAGATTGGATTTCAATCTGGAGTGGGTTTAAACTATTCTTGAGTTGGGCTTTGCTGAAGTAAGGTTAAGAAAAAAAGGTGAAATTTAGATAGCTGAAATATCTTAGAAAACTTTGTTATATACTTGGATTCTAATCATTTTAAAAATAAATAAACAATTATATATTACTACAACTAGATTGTCGACTGTCTTTGAATAATCGAATTGTTAGCAAAAAAATCTACAACTTATAGTGAGTTCCAAATCATTCAGACACACTCGATATATGTTTAGTAGTCTAAAGTTTGTAAATACCAAAAATAATTTAATAACAAAAATTAATTTCTGCATTATTGCATTATTATATATTGCTTTCAAATTTCAAACAATTTTATTGTCATTACTTTGATGATAAATAAAAAAAAGACCATCGTAGCATTTTTCTCGTAAATACCAAATAAAATATGTACAACGTATCCTCTTCTTATTCGATAACAAAAAAAAAAGAACAGAAAAATAAAACCCCCACAAAATTAACTAGGAGCCGCGTCACGTTAAAACCGCGATGCTTGTTATCATTAAAGAAATCCACCGGTGTCCTGGGAAAACACAGTTTCCTTCTGCTGGGAAATTATTTTCCTTCTTGCTGGCACCGAATCGATCGCGTTGGTGGAAGAAAAAAGTCGAGCACAAGAAAGAAAAAAAAACAGACGAGCGAAAGGAAAGTGATAGTTTTTACGAAAACTGTCCGAACGAAGTTTCTTAACCGCAAAGAACCGTTTAGTCGCACAGCACGGCAACCTCTCTTTCTCGAAGACGAATTTTTTTTGTTACACCCGATTCTCGTTTTTTTTTCTTCTTCTCTCTTTCCCGTCGACCACCACTGCTTCAGATATATCATAATGTCAGTTGCAACGCTTGCAAAGAAGGATTTGTTTAAATGTATTTTCTCCTTGTTTTGCTTCGCCTTTTATTCTCTTTGCCTGTATTTGATTAGATACAACCTTTCTAAATACATACAAAAGAAAACTACATAAAGTGGGTATTTGAATCCAAATATATGTCACATCATTTTAACAATGGCACATTTATTAAGAATATTTTCTTAATAATAAAAAACCCAAGTAAAAATTATTGGATAGTAATATATAACTCAACGAGCACGTAATGAACGTCATTGTTCACCAGGATACAGTTTATGGCAAGAATTTCATTTTTATCTATTTTAATTTGACTTTTTAAAATTATAATTAATAAAAAAATTCTACACTCTATCGTAACTTAGTACATTGTTCACATAATATAAAAAAATAAAAAAAATTTAGCATTAAGTTTTGTTTATATTTTAATTTAAATAATCATCATCATTAAAAAAATTTATAATTATTCCTGATGGTGATAAATATCGAGTACGTCAAAGTGACGATTTTTTAAACTAAAATATAAACAGAACTTAATCCTAAAGCCATTTTATTTTAATATAATAGGTTCTGAAAAATTTTTTTTTACGAGATAATATAAATTTATTTAAATACATTTAAAACCATTTTAACAAGAAGTAAGATTATTATTAAATTATAATACGATATATAAAAGTTACAAGAAAGTATTCTTTTGTGGTAAATTATTTAGGGTAATCCTGAGAAACAACTGAATAACTTAAGAACGATGCTCAGGTGTTTAGTGACACCCTTGGGATGTATACAAAATGTTTAATAAATACAAACATATAATTTCCCATTAAAAATAACAACTAAGATAAAGAAGTAAGACAATTTTTATAATGGATCGTAAAAAAATTTGTAGCATCTACTTCAAGTAAAATTTTAACGACCCCTTTATAAAGAAAAAAAGCTGGAGAAAAAATTATATCTTTCTAGGGTAGTTAAAAATTTAACTCCGTAATAGATTGAAATATATCTTAGTATATTGTACGTTATAAGCAAATTTTTGATAAATATAAATGTCAAATTTTTAAATACATTTTTAAGACAATAATATAATTCATTGCTTCAAGATTACAATGATAAAAACACATTAAATTTATAATTATACTGAGTAGTTAGGATAATTGAACACGGGAAAAAACATCTTTAAATAATTTCTCTAATATTTTAGTTGTCATCTGTATAGTGTCTAAAACTATAATCAGCTGTCTGTTCAAATGTATGCATTTCTTAAATAAAATTTAACAAAATGTTTTTATATCAGTTTATTTTATTGATAACACATTTTTTCAACAAAAATTTTATTTTTTAAATAACTTCACGCATTTGGAAATGTAATTTTAAGCAATTTCTACCATGTAGGTATTGAAAAAGTAATCTATATTGATTTAAAAAATAATTTGTTAGTTTTTCAATTTCCAACGTTGATAAACATAAAGAAAAGTAGAACCTAATTAAAGCCCATAATAATTTTATATGCAAATTAACATTGTCGACCATTAATTAATATAGTTCATAAATCAGTAAAAATGAACATTAATTACTTACCGAATACTAGTAATAAATGAGGAACAACATAACCTATTGTTTTTTCTTCCAAAACAATTAACAATCATTATTACAACAATATATCACGATTAGTTAAAATTACTATTTGGGCGGCTATCAAAACTATTTTAGTAGTTATAGCTTAAAAAAAAAAACTAGTTAATAGGATCGTTGTTTTCCAGAAATGTTGAAATAAATGCAACACGGAAAGCTATAAAATTTTGGTAATCAACATTAAACATCTAGACAAATATGTAATTAAAAATGTATTCGTGGAAATAATGATGCTTTTATTGTAGGTACGTCTAAATGTTCAGAGATCATTAAAAAGCGAAATAAATTTTTTTTGGGGAATAATTATGAAAGTATATATGGGAAAGCCAAGCCTGTATAACAGATGTCTACTCGTTTTAGATTATTCGTTGTTAGAGCGATATATGTATTTTTAAACGTGTACATGTTTTTAAAAAGGTATTTGTATTTATAAAAACCTACGCTTTTTGTTAAATTTGATCGTAAAAAAAAATCTTGTTCCGAAGATGCTTTGTAATGTAATTAAAATTGATTGGGTATCTTTTTTATCGTTATTATAAAATGGAAATATATTTGCTTTCAATTTAAATTATTTTGTTTAAATTTTACGAATAATTACATGAATTATTTTTAGATATTTATGATTTACAGTTTTATGTCTTCAACAATTTTTTTTTCTGCATTTTTTTCTAATTTAAAAATATATATATATATATATATATATATATATATATTTAATGTCTATTAAAAAAATATAAATTGACAAATTTTTAAAAAATTAACAAAAAAGTTACGTTTTTTATTTCAATAACACAAAAAAATTATAACGTATGTAGAGCACGTCGATACGTCGATTTTTAATTAAATTAATACTAAACTAAATCCTAAAACCTTTTTATTTTAATATAATGAGTACTGAAAGATTTTTTACTATACAAAAAATCATTAAAAAATAAAGGAAAATAAATCATTCCGTAAAAATAACCAAAATGTACAAAAACTAAAATAATGTGAATTAGAAAGCTTCATTTATTATTTCAGTAAAAATAATTGGTATTGAAAAATGCCTATACATTGCAAATTTTTCTGTACAAAAAAAAACATTAAATATGACAGCGCTGTCAGTTTTGCATTTTACATTGAAGCTATTACATTATCATTCATCTGATTGTTGAATAAAGATAGCATTACATTGAATGGGAATACATTTTATTCACTATGTATATATACACATACACGGTATAATAAAGCCGCTAAACAAATGCATCATAAAATACGAAACAGTCGAATACATTTTTAATTAAAATAGAAACAAATGAAATTTGATCGTGTTATGTTTTACAAATCAGTTTTTGTCTATCTGTAACATGGATACCGTTCATGTGATACATGGTTTTGTTACTGTTTTTATTATTATCAAAATAACAAATCACGTAATTAACAATTACGGCGGAATTATAATTAAAGTCTCTGGATTTTGTGCGATATCTATGTAATGGACTAACACGCATTTATGATATGACAGCGTTTCGAATTTTCAATTTCATTTTTCAAACAACCATAGTTTATTAGTTGAAGCCTTATTATACAGTAAAAAATTTGAAGAATTTTTCTTATATTTTAAATATTTCATGCAAATGAAAAAAATCTTCATCATATTAAATAATACATTTAATAAAAGAGCAGACAATTATATTTGGTATATTATTCTAATATTATATTCTAGTTTATTATAGTTTTTTATTATCCACCATATTTATATCAATTGATTAAAATATAGATAAAATAAAATAATCTGTAACAAATATTAACCAATTTCATGCACATATCATATAAAAATTATCAAAATAATTAAAATAAAATTGTGTGTGAGTGGCTTTAAACACACTGTAAATTGTAGATTTTTTGCTAACAAATGCTATTTTATTTCAAAAACTATGATTGTATATATAATAACTTCGTTTTATAATCTATAAAAATGATAAGCAAAGTTATAATATGCAAGTTATCATTACAATATTTCATATGATCGTATATCCTGAAAAAAATCACTTCCGAAGACGATAAAGATTATATAACACTTACTAACTCTCGTATATCCAAAACCAATTTTCGCAGCAACAATCGTAAATAAACCGACAAACAGCATAAAGTTCCCGGTAACGCAGAGCATGCAACACACCGAACTGCTAGCTTCGCTACGGTCAGTTCCTGCCACCATTACTCCGGTTCTTACCGGAACGTTCCAACGCGTTCCGGGCCGCACGGCGGACTCCTATCGGTGGTGCTTCCCTTCAAATTTCCGCTCGCAATGCTAATGGCCAATAATCGCCACTCTATATTTTGTGCGAGAATTTCCTAACCTAACCACCCCCACAACAGATTTCCGAACGACATTAAGACGAACGTTTAACGGCTCATATTTATCGCCGTCCGCCCGGCTGGCGTTAATTGGGTTAAATATCGAACTGGTTGCTAGACAATGAACTAGCTGCAAAAGGGTTAATATTTTTAATCTGTGTTTTTATATAAATACATTAAATACTATTACAGTGCTCAATTCTAACTCTTTCATTTATACATAAATTAGTTGAAATAAAAATGTTATTTCAAATAAAGTTTAGATATATGTATAATCGAAAACTACAAAATAAATCAACGTGTAAAAATATACATAAATAAATACAATAAAATATCCGATTGTACTGAGAACATACACCATACGTAATTTTATGTTAACTGACAGTCACATACAATGAACCAAGTATTGCAATCATACTAAATTTGACTTTTTGAGATTTTTACAAATTAGACTGTTTTTAGAGTCTGTCTGTGGACACGTATAAAGCAAATTCGGTTAAATACATTTTTTTTTTAAATATGTATTTAAATTTCAAACTTAAATTACCAATTGAGATCAACTTTTGATATAGATCTGTTTATCGGAAGCGGTAATTTACTGATGTCACTTTTTTGTGTTTTACGCATATTTTGCAACGAAAAATATTTATAACTAACAACTTTTATTTGAGATTTTTTTGAAACGACTTAAATTTTTTACATTTTTTTGATATTGTATCTATTTTGACATACATGTAATGTAGATAAAATAACTAAAATATTAAAAAAAAAATATCCAAATATTGTTTTTTTGTATAGGCTAAAATGGCATATACAGTTTAAGTATAGTGAATCGTTTTCTGCAATACACTGTAAAGTAACATTTTAATTTAAAAAGTAAACAGTTTTATTTTGATATTTAGATATATAACTTGTCAAATAAATACTGTTTTACCAAACTTAAACAAGTGTTAATCAAAAAACACGTATGCAGCTAAATAACTTATTTCGTTATAATAAAGCCATCAGGTTTATTTCAACCAAATAAACGTAAGAAAACAAAGAAACACAACAATTTCCCATGCTCAACCGACATTTACCCAGTCAGCATATAGGGTGTCCGATGGAGACTGACAAGCAATTACCATGTCCAGGTTAGATCCTAACCTGACACCGACGGTGGTGTCCAGAATGCGTCGTTGTTATCATGGTAAGCACGCAGAAACCCTGAAGCCGGGCTACGGACGCCAAACGCGATGTCAAGCTTTGACGCTTGCGACGTCAGCGTCGTCGCACACATACACACACATTTTTGACTGACACACCCTTTTCGTGTCCGGGAAAATATCGTGGAAAACTACTTATTAGCTGTAAAACATACGAGAAGCGAGTGAACTGATATTGATATTAAGGGGTGAGGCAATATATATGAAAATGGCTGTTGGCCGGATGATGAAAATTAGTGCTTGATTTGTTTAGGGCAAAATATTTTAATATTCATGATATATGTATATTAAAGTAGGCATTATTGTTATTAATGTGCTACACGAATTTATATACATTAGGGTGTTTTGAAAATTACATTTTTAACAGCACATTTATGGTTTTTGTTTTTGAATTAATATGTCTGATTGCCATTCAAACTTACACGCTCAATGTGCAGTATTAACTGCGCAATTAAAATATCTATCGGGTACAGATTTCACTCAGTAACATACTCAGGTCGAAATTTTGGACTGAACGTCACTCTAGTTTCCACACACACATGCGTAATTTCGGCCTCCGTAGTTAATAGTGTGCAATAAACTAAACGTGTATACATGATACATTTTCATACTAATATCATTCGATGTACAAATGAAAATATGAATGTTGTCCTCCACAGTCTGATAAACATCTACCATCTGATACATCGGTGAGAATAGTATACAGTTTAGCTATCTATGATCTGTTTTTATTTATTTTAATTTAATTCTTTTCTTTTTTCTATGTATCAGTAATACAAAATTGAATTGATGAGAAAAGATTAATTAAAACTGTATAATAAATTATTAAATTACATCTCTAACAATTCTAAACTACGTCTATAATATAAAACAAGTAACGTAATATAATCGGCTGTTTTTTTTTTGATTTTGTTTGAGCATATATCAATCAAATTTAGCGCGTGAGTATGTAGGTACTAAACACAAACGCCTTCCTATAATGTCGTATCATCGAGCCGTCATTTATTTTCGGATCGTTATTTCTACACGGTTATTCCCCGCGCGTATTCACAAAACCGATATGCGATCGTGAAACTTTAAATAATGCATCACTGCACACACTCTGAACCGATTCACAAAACGCTACCTCGGTTCAACCCTTATGCACATACACCCGCGGTAACTGCATTGTTTTGACGTGTACATTGTTTTTTGCACGCTCGCTTCTATTCGAGAGCAATGTTGCTGAATTTTTGAATATATGACAGATTAGTGGATGGTTATTTTTGTTCCTGTTGTATTTTGTGGCACAATACAGTTTGTTAAACGTGCATTTTTTTATATATTGATTTGATGTAATACAATAACTGATTTATGGTATATTAAACAAATACAGAAACACCAAATGGTGCCTTATGATCCTCACAGGATCTTATAGGAATAATAATAATAAACAAATAATACGACATAATAAAACTAATAGTGTACTGTGAGAAAACCATGAATATTAGTTCTTCAAAACAACGCTTATTAATGTAAAAAAAATCCAAATTTACATGAGTAATAATAAAAATCAACAAACGCAACTGCTGTATTTAGAAGAGTAAAACTCCATTTCCTAAATAATATATTAAATTAGGTATAAATTTTCTAAACCATAAAACATTATTAACAATAACAAAGCTAAATATATATATATATATATATATATATATATATATATATATATATATATATATATATATATCAAATAAAACTAAAATTTGCTGGTAATAATGGAAGCTTAACTTCCGAGATATGTATCTAACTTTATTAGTTTTAATTAAATTTTATGGTTCAAACAATTTTATTTGTAATTTATCATATTGTTCATAAATTTGGGCCATAGTAGATCATTATATATTTTTAATTCACTTTCTACATATAATCAAAATTGAAAGACTAATCACAAAAAATTAAAATAATTAAAATTATTTAATTAAATTATGTAATTCTTTTTTTCTTTAGACCCACTGCAACGTCTTTCTCCTAATTAAACATTTTAACAGAATTTCATATTATATTTAGTAGTATATGTATCCATAATACACCAGTGAATTTATTTAATAAGGAATTGAAGTAAAGGTGTTAATAATTAACACGTTTTACTTCAATGCCTAATTAAATTCATATTATATATTACCTAAATAAAAATTTGCTGGAAGTTGTAAACTATTTTTGAAATGGAATTCGTTAAAGAAAACGCAATTGTTCCATAACATCTGAAATGTTGAAAATAATTTAATATTAATATTAAAATTTGTAGAACTAGATACAAAATTAGCTAAATTAGCAAAAATAAATAAAAAATTATGTTAATAATTTTAATACCTTTGAACTACGCAATATGTATGGCACTAAGGTAATGAATACATTCATAGAAACATAAAATGTTTTCTTCCATTTTCACAATGAAACTATTTGTAGTACTGTGAAATAAATCTTTAAGATCTACAGCTACAAAATGTTATGACATTAAACATAAAAAAATAAAATATTATATAAGACTTCAAATTTACAAGTTTATTTTAGAATAATTCTACCATATATCTAGAATTTGAATATGTTTATAAAAATAAATTAATTGAAATAAATAAATATTACTTCAGTAAACAAAAGCTATATAGAAATTTTTCTACATAAACAATTTTTATTAAAATTTTATCAAAATTACATCACACTAGAAATATCTCATCTTGCAGAAAATCTCCCTCGGATGATAAAAACCTACCACACCTAATGACACAACATCTTTACCAATCTCTTTACCTCCCCTTGTCCTAGCTACTAGTCGACCTCGCAACGTTATTAATGACGACGCGTAGATGATCCGACCATTATCTTGATTCGTTCCTCATTAAAGCACATCGCTTAGCGGGCGCGCTGCTATCGGACGAGGGGGTGGACATTACCATCAACCCTTGTTTGGTGGTTGTTTGCTGGGTGTTGTAGTTTGTTCTAATTAATAGTATTTAAGGTTTCCGCGGTACTGTGTTAACGACAAATATGCGAAGAATTTATAACGTTGGCTGTGTGACACAATCGTTGCTTTTGTTTGTCGCAAACCTTGTACATGGCGATTGTTTAATGTTTTGGTAATTGTTGATGACTGAGGGGTCATCAAGTTTCGTTGCTACCTTGATTGATTTATGGATTAAGCGAGCAATATTATTTTTCTTTCAAATGTAATAAAGTTTATTAAATAATAATTGAATAAAGAGCTAATCAGTAGTAATAGTTTACAATTTGCAATTTTAAGATAGAAATCTACTAAAGATACAATGAGGAACTTTTCGTGGCTGTTGTATGTTTAGAAATAGACAAGTTAAAATTCAAAACTATAAATAACTTAAATTAGAATATTTGGCAAAATATATCAATTTTTAATTATTAAACATATAACCATAACATAAAACATGCATAAACAAACAAAAAGTTCCTGATTGTTTCTTTGATAAATTCAAGTTTATTGTTAAAAAATCAGTAATTTGAAAATAAATTGTGCCAAAATCACATTAAAGTTGCCATAAAAAAATGATTGCTAATTTTCCATGTACAAAATAATAAAAACTACGACAAAAATTAGTTGGTTTTCAGAAAATATGGTCATACTATTTTAATAACTTTACCAATCTGTTATACAAATTATTATATTACCATTTTTCAAATAACATTTACGTTAAACAATCGTGTTTTTAATGTAATCAATAATGAGTTTAATTTTATACTAATTGTAAATAAAATGCATGTAAAAATATGTAAGACATATTTTGTTAATAAATAAACAAAATGAACTAGTTAGAATAAAACGATTATCTAAAATTAGAAATAAAACTAGAACAAAATATCTTTAAAATCATTTCGTTGTCAAGGCAGAAACTAGCCATTATACTAAAATAAATTTTCCGCTTCAAAACGGGCTCATTGTTTTAATTAATCTAAAGTGTTTGTTTAACTCTAAATAAAGTATATAATCTTATTACTCGTATTTTCGTCACGCAGCCCGAAACATGCAGCAGCGTCCAGTACGAGACAGAATGCCATGCAAAATATAAAACAAAATAAAATTAGCAAATATAATTTTATGGCTGAAAAAATCTGTGTTCCCTTTTTTTTTTCATTTGGTCACACACCAGCCCGCAACTAAAATAGTAAATGTGATGTGACACAATTCCAGATTTTGGCAGCTGTTTTTCCCTATTCGATGTTCGTGTTTTTATTCCGAGTAAAAAAAAAGAATGTCGAAAGCACACACACACACACACAAAAACGAAAGAGTAAAATTAACTGGTTATCCTATCAGAAAATTTCTGTTTGCACACTCAACCATACAAATTTTTCCTGATGTTTTCTGATAATTTTCACGTGTCAGTTGTTTTGTCGTATATTATTAACGCGGAATAAAATAGCTGGTTTGTATTTATCACAAACA
Source organism: Clivina fossor (assembly GCA_963966155.1). Taxonomy (NCBI): domain Eukaryota; kingdom Metazoa; phylum Arthropoda; class Insecta; order Coleoptera; family Carabidae; genus Clivina; species Clivina fossor. The sequence continues at coordinate 25,649,438 of OZ014552.1, read as the reverse complement.
TTAATTCTAGTTGATAATTAATATCAATATTATATTTTTTCTGATAAAATACAGGAGAAAATTCAGTCACGATATTTTATTATAATTATATAGCTTGCGTTTCATTGTTAACGTTTTCTTTTTATAGAAAATATTATTGAAAAAAACAATGGTTATTCAAAAATATCTATAATTAAAATATAATAAGAAATTCTTTAAAAAAATTAGCTAATTTTTTTCTAATATTTTAGTAGTATTATTTAGAGAAAAAATATATGGTGTTCAGCCTCTCTAATAAAATATTTAATGCATGAATTACGTCTCATATTGATATAAAGTAATGAAGTATTTCTTTAGTTTTTTGAAATTTACGTATTCTTGACCGTTAATTTATCTAATATTTTATATTATTTATCTAAACTTTATTTGAAATAATAATTTGATTTCAACTAATTTGTATGTAGCATGGTAAAAAATCTTTCAGAACTCATTATATTAAAATAAAAAAGCTTTAGAATTAAGTTTTGTATAGATTTTTAATTAAAAATCGATATATTCTACGTATATCATCATCGGAACTTAATCCTAAAGCTTTTTTATTTTAATCATCTAATTCAAAAAGTAAGGGATGTAAAAAATAATCATACTCTCGATGTAAACTACTACAAATTATATATTTTAACTAGATTGATTTTTGGCTGTTACGCCATTCCCAAAAGCATGTAGATGTATAAAATTTAAAAATATCTTAGTGTGTATGTGGTATGTGTGTACATGTGTAGTTTTTCAAATTAAAAAAAAAAAATTCTATAGAGTGTCGACAGTGTCACCAATTATATAATAATAATATAATAATATAATAATAATATAATAATATAATAATAATATAATAATAATATAATAATAATATAATAATAATATAATAATTTTATATTTAAATAAATAAACTATATGTGTTATAAAATTTAGCCAATTATTCTTAGTATAATCTTACAAAATAGAAAAAAAAATATTGAATGACTTCAGCAATATACAGTATTAGTGTAAAGCTACATAATACTTATCTTATCAAGCGCATCAAAATAGAAAAATAAGTTTTGCAAAACATAATAACGGTAAAAAAAACAAAAGCCAACTACCTGGGAGAGAAAATTGCAAAGTGCATTTTGCAGAAAAGACGTTTGCATGCATTTTCTTTAGACGTTTGCATGTTACAAATAATTCGTACTCGACTTATAATTACTATACAGACAGACATCGCGAGTTTTCTATAATTTCGTGTTATTTGATATGCGCGTTTTAGCTACATACAATTTTCTGATAAAATTGTTTTTCCTCTGAAAAAGAATTGCGGTTGAAAAAATTAAATTAGTTACCCAGTATTATGCATATTCATTTTATAACTTTGTGTTAATAAAATATAATTGTATTCAGAACAATAATACGCTAATATTGCTTTTGAGTACATTTAATGTCTTTCTTATTAAAATTGATCCATATTTAATAATATGCTAAGTACTAGGGTGTTAAATTTTGAACTGGCAATTTAGATCGCAGATTTCTTAAAGTTTTTTATTATGTTAAGTATGGTATATAAGAAATACTATTAAAAATGCAATTAATCTCATATCTGATGTCATTAACTTTTATTATGTTCATAATAATTGCATTTAAAACATTTTGATAGAGTTTATATGGTTATTCAACCATTATATCGTGAATAACTTAACATAAAAGCACGTAATGTGACGTAAATATGTTAGATTCAAAATGTCAAACTATCTAACTTTTTCAACTATTTTTAATATATTTTAAAATATAAAACATTGCGGTACAATAAATAAATTACTTACGTAAACAAATCTTAAATATGTATTTCAGAAGCTCAACTTCCATCATCACAAGTAAATTTAAAATAAATAAATGTGAAAGAAAAATTTAAAATACTATAAATTAAGTTACAGTCCGATTATCGTAAAATTTATGTTTATTGTATCGTTTTGATAAATAAATTCAACACATTGCATTTGCAACGTTTAAAATAATTAGTAAAATTATTTTTTGTAAATGTTTTATATTAATTTACTATGTAATAAGTATTATAAGCGCAGAATGTTTTTTCTGTAGTTAATTTAATAAATAAATAAAACATAAAACATAATCGATAAAACATGAAAATCATCATTGAACTAAAAATTGGAGTCGGATAAAAAAAATTCTGAGTTGAAGTCGAGGTTGTCTATTTTTTTATCGAATCCACGCCTCTGCTTAAAAGTATAATAACTGAATGAAAATTTTAAATAACTTTTCAAAAATCAAATAAAATATTCCACAAAAAACAAAATACTGTCTCCGGTTTAAAACAAAAACTATCGTAATACATACAGGCACAAAAAAAAAAACTATATAAAAGAAAGACTGTACGGCCGTATGACACAATGGCGTCGCTTGAAACAAAAGACTGTCTTCGCACCTCTCTTTGCTTCCTATTTCGTCGCTCATGGCTCTGAGGCCCGCAATCACGGTATTGTAAGGGATGAATGTGCCCGTTCACGATAACCCTTACACACTGCCGCTGTTTATTGATAATTTAAATGCATAGACTAATAATGGTAGTAGATTCGGGCTGTGTCTAACTCGAAGAACTCGGGCCAAGCGCAGTGTAAATCAGTCAGTCGGGCATATGACGTTATGTATCTTGGTTTGCCTTTCTTGATTTAATGCGTTTCTTTTCAATGGGTTTAAAAGAAGGACCCTTTCTTCGTTGATTTTAACCCTTTAAGGTGTAATTTCTATTAAGAATGGAGGGTTGTTATTTTATTTTATTAGAAATGGTAATATATATTGCTTGACTTTTTGATAGGGTATTCTGTGATGCTATCCGAATATTTTATGATTAAATAAATTTTTCACTTAATATTTAAATTAGTCTCAGATAAATTACTACCTCGTGTAATATTGAGAATAAAAATATACATTCTAAGAAAAATGAAACTTGTCTAACAAAATAGAAGTAAAAAATAATGCATTTCTATAATTAAACGTTTCCTTAATAATTAAAGTAAATTAGTTTAAAATTGAAAAAATAAGATTCAGATTCTGTAATTTTATAATAAAAACCTTTGATCAGAAAATAAATAACATTAACACTTTTTTATTTATTAGATTGTATAAATTGATGCAATTTTATCTCCTTTATAATACTGTAAATTTATTAAAAATAATCGGAATTGTAGCGCTAGTAAAAAATTCATATTCGATAAAATGGAAATATTTCTAATTGTTCGTAACTCAAACAAATATTCGAAAAATTCAACTTGTAAATGTTACAAACTTTTAATTTTAACTAGTAAAAATCCGCGAGAGTAAAATCATTAAAGAGCGATAGATCCAAACATAGGAGGAATCCATTCTGCGTTTATCAGCGAAAACCTTACGCGATTTTTTCGAACGCAAAAACAAAGCTAATCTAGCTCCGCTAAAAAAAGCGGTCGAAAAGAGTAAATATCTTGGGAAAACACTCGAGAACATTATGATTATATAGAACGAGTAATCATTAGACAAAAAAAAAAGCTAAAAAGAAGAAGATGGAAGAAAAAAAACTGAAGGCGACCAAAGAAGGCCGTGTTAGGAAAAACGTTATACTAGCGATGATGTTCGTCTTTTTTTTATTCGACGGCTGCTATGCTCTGTCCTTTTTTATTTTGTTATGTTTTTTCGAGGAAATATTTTCGTAAGAGGTCATTACGTAGAGAGTTTATAGAAGTTGAGCGATCATAACTCATATCGCACGCTAACATGAACGCAGACGTGTCGCCAAAGATTTCTACCACTGATATTATTGTGAGTGGATTACCTACACGAGAATATAAAGTAAACATATTTTAGATATAATGTGCTTTTTCATATTTATTTTTTGCGTGTAATTAAAATTATACTTTATTGTCTTCCAGTTTTATTGTTTTAATTTCATCATTATTTTTCTTTCATTTAAATTCCGCATTTGAAATTTTTTACAAATGAATAATTTACCTCTAAAAAAATGTAATTTAAATGTTTGGCATATTTTTTAATACCGCATTAGATAAATGTTTAAAACTGGTTTAATATCTAAAAAAAAAATATTTTTATTACTCGATTACTTGATTTTAGAATTACGTAGAAAAGCTTTAATTGCGAATAACATCAAATTGAAAATAAAAAATCATCTGATTTTTATATAAAATACGACTAATATTTTTAAGATATTTTCAGAAAATATCAAATTTATTTTTTAAATTTCGTGCCATAACTTTATATGTAAATCCAGAACTGTATAACAAATAACTTTTTTTTGAATATATAGTTCCATAATTTTTGATATATACTGAAAGTTACAATACAGATTTTGTTTATTTCCAAATAAATGCAAAAACATTGCTCTAGAATTTTTGTTTGATATTTATGAATAACTTTCAAAAATTCATTGTACGTTTTCCGGTCATTTTACTCATTTTCAACTACCACAATTCATACACAAACATATTCCAATAAAATCTACAACCATAAACATCCAAGGTCGTCACAGCGTCAAGTTGGTTAGACGTGAAGACACAATTTCTCAAGCACCAAAACAGAAGAGAACAGAATCCCAAATTGTCACTTAATTCAGTTTTTTTTCCCTTCCTGTCTCATATATTTTCCGGGCGCAGAGCCGAGCGGAGAGTTGAGCACGCTATCTGATCGTCGGACGCATAATGTTTAGTTTATTTGACGTTCCAGTTATTTAAGATCGCAGCGATATGGCCCACCCGTCAAGCGGCCGTCCTGTTTTGACAATGCGTCACACGGCTAAATCACGAAATGTGTCCTGACCTTAACTCTTTCCTCCCGTGAGACTAGAGGACTTCAAAAGAGTTATATTTTGCGTGCTAATTTTCACTAAATTGCAAAGATATTTACTGTTTTTTATAATATGTTTGTTGTTCATTAAATTAAAAAATTTAAAACAGAACGACTGATATAGCAACCTTGATTTTAATTTTTGTTTTAATTAATACGCTATACCGAAATTAGTTTCCTCCAAACACTCCTATCTAGGCAAGTAACTTGGTATTATGTATTTTTTTTTAATTATAATAACTGTCTTTATTAAGCATTGCGATTTGTGAGCAAAATGTATCTGTTAAACAAATAGAATACACACAAATTTTCATTTGCACGATATATCTTCATAATTCCAAAATTGTTTGCATTTGCGTTATCTTGCTAATCCAGAAACGCCACATAATTCCGTATAAATTTTAAATAATTCAATTTGGCAAGGAAAACATATCCCACATATAACATTCCAAGAAGCTAACCAAACATAACTTCGCTCTCCGAAACAATACAATACCCGCCATATCTATACAAACACACACACACACATACATATATTATTTCCCTTTTGCCCTGCATGTCAATTACATCATATAAACCAACTCGAAGATTATCCACCCAAAATACACACAAGTCTAAGATATGCGTACCGCGCGAGCCAAGCAAACAATCTATTTGCTACTGTATAATACCCATTTAATATCCGTTCACTATTTACACAACCAGATTGCCATGTGTCCTTTACTATTTTCCGCCGCGAATATAGAAGTCTATAAGTCGTAATCTAAACGGAGGTGAATTTGCCAGTATTTATTCGGGAAAAGTTTATCAACGCAGCGGGAGGAGATAATCTAGGTGCGCAGGTGATGAGTTGAGCTCGTACGGCAAAACTGGTAAGGAGTTTCGGGAACTGATCGGCAAATAATTGAGTAGTAGCGAGCTTACGAAAGCTAGAAGGTTAAGAGGGGGTTAAATGCACTCGGAAGATTATGTTGTTTGACTGATGTAAAATTCAAGACTGTGAAATCGACGCAAATTTAAGTTGCAGCTGTGGTACAGTTTGAACAAAATTGTTTTGGAATGAGTTTGCAAGTAGGTAATATCATTCCTGTACTGGACTTACGGTTCATCGAAAGTTTTGATATTAATAAATTCATTTTATACTTATTTGAATTTTGAAATTTTTATTAATTATTCATTCAGATAAAATAATACTGGCAAATTTTAGCGTTTATTATACAATATAATAACTAACAACAATACTTTCTTAAAATAAGCCAACAATATTTTATAAATAATAAAAACTAAACACAATTTGCATTCTTTTTAACCGAAAATTTCATTCTAGAAACAAAAAATCGGAGGAAAAAACGTCCGTCGAAAAAAAAAATGTGAAAAGAACCCAGGCAGGAAAAGCGCGTTCAGCCGCAATTTGATAACAACAACCAAAACGTGCCGGTCGAAAAACAGAGTAGACGGGGGTGAATATAATATACCTTGTATATCATATGATTAATTGTCTAAAGACACGCCGCATTGCACGGTTGCTACGATGCTGAATAAACAAATTCTCGAATCCGGGTCCGGACCTACGCAGGAGTACCGCAAGGGTCGTATATGCATGGGACCAGTGATTTTTTTCGTAGTATGTGGTGGGAATATCATTTTGTTTTCAGGACTCGGTTTTGTGGTTGACCACTGATTTTGATACGCCTTACATTTCGTTATATTTGTTTTATGTGTATAAAACAAATTAAAATAATATAAATATTAGTTTGTATATTGAATATTGTTAAACTTTTATAAATAGAGCATTTTTGAGTAAAGTTTTTTTCTATGTCAAAATTTTAATTTATGCAGAAAGCATTTCTAATTTCGTGTCTTTTTTAAACAAAGTAACAATTACATGTCACTTATCAATGTAAAATAATAAACAAAATAATTGAAATTGATTGACATTTAGAATTTTGAATCAAATGTTTTTCAGTAAAATGTAATTTTGATAAGAATATTGAATTTATCGTTTTAGATAAGTCGGCGTAATTTATCATTACAAAATAAATTTTATGGCAAAAAAAATTATTTAATAAAACCTTATTAAACTCATTATATATTGAAATTTTCATAATAACAAAAATTTAAAAAAATTAAATAAAAATTTATAGTAAAAAATTTATTAAACTTTCCGGAAGTACCAAAATAGTTTTTCTTAAAAAAAAAATATAAATATATAGTAAAACATGTATCTCGTTTCAATCTAAAGAGGTGGTTTGCATTGAAATATAATTTTGTTTAGAGTGTATTTTGTTAAATCTATTAATAAATTTTGAAACTAGTCAATTATTGTAACGAATTTCGTCAATAATGTCACAGATTTTTGATTGAAATTTTATTATAGTACAAAACACATGGAGAGTACTTCTTCAACACGACAGAGTCATGTAGATTGTAGTGACTTATGCGTTTTATTGCAATATGTATTTTAAATCTTGTATTTTTATATATGTATAAAAAAAATCTTGTCAAATAATAATAATAATAATACATCTGTAAGCAGTACAAGTAGAGTTACGAAATATTTTGTCATTTTTAGTAAATGGAATTTTTTACTGATAGAAAGACAAAATATTCTGTAACGCTACAGCATACAAATGTAAACCGAATAGATCTATAAATTAAAATATTTTTTATAACACTTTTTAGTTGTAATATTTAATAATATTTATTTAAGTATGGATTACTTTATTCGAATATCAAATTCCCAAGTTCTACACAAGATTCATTGTGGGATACAACACTAATTCACCCATAATCCTAACCTACACACACAGATACTCGAATAAAAAAAAAGCCTCACAGATCTACACTGTTAATTAAACTAGAAATTTCTTGACCCGTAACGAATTCGGTGATAAACACCGCAACCCGGTTAACTTGTGTGCATTGCACGGTCACAATTCTAGTCCGGTTCAGGCCATTTAGTCCGATAAAAGTGCGTATATATGTAGAAATATATATGTATATTCGTTATACGACCGTACAACTTCGCTTACTATTAATTCATTCCCCGCTCACCCCGCCCCCGAGGACGGTAGCGAGAGATAACGGAACTAATTTCAAACGTTTTACATGGTTCCGGTACATAATGCAATGCTACCGCCATCGTCCGAGAGTTTCTTATACTAGTGCTGCTGTTATCATAATGTTTGCATGCATTTCCACTTATATGCCGTGGTGTTTTTGTAATTGTAATGTTGGTAGTAATGAGAATATATGTGCGGCTTGCTTATGCATTTATGTTGGCAGAATTTTACCGGTAAATTTTTGAGATTTGATCAATAATTTATAGATAATTAAATTATAATTTACTTTTTTATACAAAACTTGTTTAATAAAAATAAATATTAACCTAGTTATCTTATAATATAAACAAAGGATTACATTAAAATTTATTTAAATTTAAGCTAGTATTCTAAGATAAAAAGTATTCGTATAGGCAAACTTTCACTTCATATCGTGTGATAAATAAGAATTGAATTTGTTCATATTAACAGTATAAAAGTTCTTGCTATTTATTATTAGGGAATACTGTTTTAAACACAAAACTTTCTTGCTAACAGAGTAAGTGTTAATTATAAGAAAATTTCAAAATCTGTTAATATATGTAAACAAAACATACTCTAAACTAGAAACTATTTATATTTGAATAAAAAAGAAAAGATAACATCTAAAGATATCAGATTGTTTTTTTTTGTACGTAGTTTAAATTAGTAGTTCTTTCTGTAATAGCAAAATTACAATTTTAATATCCTAACCATTCATTATTCTGAAAATACTATAAGAAAAGCAAAAACTTTTTTAAAAACATAATATTATTATAGAATATACAAAAAAATTATTTATTTAGCAAACTAATTAATTAAATTATTGTCTGAAACTACGATTCAAAAAAAAAAGTTTCAAGTTAGAATCAGTCTAGTTGAAAATCTTAACGATCGTTCCCACAATATTTCGTTCGCAAACTTTTCCGCGAAATGAAAATCGGAGTCGAAAACTGGAACGATGCGCATCTCTTCTCCGCTAGCAAACCGTGTAATTAGTTCAAACTAATTAAATCTTAGATGATTATCTCCACGAAACAGTTGACAGTCGAGCGGGCCGCCGTCGAGATTTTTCTCGAGTTGCGGAAAAATTAAAAGCATTAAAATAAACAAAATGAAAATAAAACTTTAATTTCTTTCCATCATCATCATTATCGTGAAAAATCTTCCACACAAGTATTAAACAAAACACTGTCAAATGTGATACGTTTTTTTCTCTTTCAACTGTGTTTTGTGTTGACGTTCACCAAATTGATTCTTTTTATTATTCGGCTAAAATCTGTAAAATATTTTTGTTGCAAAATATAATTTGAGAGAAAGTTAAGATAAACAGTTATCTCGAAAATTAAATTATACAAAATTTTATCCTCAAAACTTTGTAAACATGATGAGATAATTAAATAATTAAAGTACCTGAATCTCGAAAGATTATATTCGAAAACTTTCTCAAAATTATGTTCGTAACTTAAAACAAAATTATTATATTCTTTTATAACCGTTTATTGACTATTGACTATAGATATCCACAAATAATTGTTTATTATGAAAAAAAAAAACAATAACAATGATTTCTGGTTATATGATTGAATTTGAAATTTGGTTGCAATCTATCCTATACTATTAAACAAGCTATAATTATGGCCCGTATTCCCACCACTTTTGTTTATGAAAAAGTACTTATATTTTTTGCATTAAAATCAAATAAGAATAGTATTTCTATTTTTGATATATTTTTTATATCTAATATTATAAAATTCAAATAAAGTAATTAAAACTGTTTAGCAAGTCATTTTAAGTAAATGTCAAAAGTACTTTTTTACAAAAATTACTTTTAAAAGTGAGATGAGAATATGCTTCTATTGTGAATTTATTTGTTTGTAAATTTTATTTTAAAAATGGTTAACGATTTTGATAAAATTTGATGAATCCACGTTTTTGGATGGTATAAACCAATTTATCTAAAGTTCGACTTTAAAAAACTCATTTATAATACGAAAAAAAATATTTTGAAATTAGTTTTTGACACAATGAATATTTTGATAAATTGCTATCATATGGAATATTTCTTGACAATATACATACATGCATATACAACATGTACCCAAAAGGATGTGGCACAAACTCTTTCCACTATCTCGAAATTAGTTTCCTCCAAACATCCCTATCCTGACAAGCAACTTTAGCTTCATTCACATTCATAATACCTCGCATACATGATCTTCTATTCCTACTACTTGGAAACTTTCGTTCATGCAAAACATTCTCAACAACTTTTGCAACAACATTTTTTTTAATGTCTCACTCACCATACACTAATCTATTTCGTACCCGATTCCTCCTAGTTAGCCTAGTTAGCCAAAATATAATATATTTTTTTTGAGTAATAATATTTGGTGAACGTATGTGTTATTTTTAAAAATCTATAACAAAAATAACATTTAAATAGGATTAAATATTCTTTCTATTTAAATAAGCAACTCTTAACTATTTAAAGAATCCAGTTCCTCCTGAATAAGCAAAGCTCAGTTTTCTGTATATTAAAAATAGTACTTTAAATTTAATTTGATACACAGGCATAAATTAAAGAACTGCATTTCTTATATAAAATGTCTGTTAGCAAAATTCTAAAAGCCATCAACCAATATTTTTTTTAACTAAGCCTCTAAAAAAAAAATTAAACAGCAAGCATGAAAAATAGCACTTAAACATAATTCTTGTATGAATCTTTCCAATCTTATAATCACAGACGACGATCAAAACAAAATCACTTTGACTAGAAACACCAAAAAATTAAATTACATCGCTTTTAGTCGAAGTACTGTCGGGACATTATTCTGAAACAGTATTACAAGTGTATTACCCGTACATATATAGGCTTCCGCTTCGAACGCTTAACGCAATTGACTCAGTCGGTAAGTGTCGCGAAAGCTATACGCACTTACCGGCACGACTAACACACGATCGTATGGATGGGTAATAGACGCAGCCAGTTTAGGTTCAAGTTATATATAAAACGTATGATGTGCGTTTAAAGCCTTTTCGCCATTTATTTTGCCGGCGCGATTATTTTATACTACATAGCGAAAGGCACAAGCACTTAGGTTGTACCCTCGATTATCACGTTATAGTGTGGTTAGCGCCACGGTTTACGACGTTTTTTTTTGTTGTTGCGTTTTAAACGTAATGTGCCACGTTTGTTCGGATTTTTAAGATTAAAAGTGATTGTCAACTTGTCAATTACTTTACCAGTTTTAAAAGTAACAGGCTTTTGGAAAATTTGTTCATAATGCAAAGATGAAAGTAAATTATTTTACAAGATATATTCTGCTACTTTTTCTACTAAAAATGCTTCATGTAGAATAGAATCAATCAGTTACAAGCTATAATTTGTAAAATTAAAAGTAAATATTATTTATTTATCAAAAAAAGTCAATTATATTTTTAAAATATTATTTTCAAAATTTTCAAATTAAAATTTTGCAATATTTTTTAAATATTATAAAAATAATGTCATATAAATTAATGTAAAAGAAAAATGAATTTTTTATATACCAGTAGACAAGTTATATATTCTGTTTCTTTCAAGTACTTAATCCTTAAAAAAGTAGAAATCTAATTATGTTAAAATGTTAAAAAAAATTAATATTAATGTAAACTTTATAAAATCCACTACATTTCTTTTATTAAGTAATAAAAATGTATTTTTCATATTTCCATATTTTCATATTTCATATTTATTTAAATTGTTATAAAACATATCTGAGTATCGCTAGTTTTGTTTCATAATATATATTTGAAATCTTGAAATTAATAGAAATTTTATACAAATCTATAAAACAGTAATCTGTAAAAAAGAATAAAATTGAAAAATTGTGGAAAATAGAAATTTGTACTTACATTGCTCCGACGTACAGCGCATCTCTCTTGCTGTCCAAATAGAATGTTCTGTAGTACATCATACCGCAAGTGAATTCCCGCACGTGATCTGAAACAACAATTTATTTATTTATTAGGAAATTTTAAGGAAAAACGGATATTTATATACTATCGGATTAAATGCGGAAATTTAGTAAAGAAGAGACAGACAACAAAGTATCAGTATTTTATTAATTTAATATTTTACACACTGCTTCTTTCTATATGCAACTATTTGTATAATATAGATGAAGATTTAGATAAAATAATTAAAAACTAATCAGATTTTCATACATACACCTTACATATCACACCTTCAATGGAACAGTGATAAAAATGCAAAATTTTTAATGTCATCAAAATTTTTGAATAACAAATTCAGTAGCAAAAATAAATTAATTATTCTGACTATAGTTTTCATAATTTAACAAACCTACACCTTCTTTTGCAATATCAGTTTCTCCAATTTTACAAATTGTAACTGATTTATTAAATTTCTGGATGTATTCGATTCAGATCTATAAGACCTATAATATTACATGTATTACAGATCGTTAGTCGATTTCTTGTTTGTTCCATACCACAAAACCTTACTTTCAAGAAAATGATGTTCAAAGTTCCTGAACTAAATTGTTTATAGTAAGGATATGGAACAAATTAGAATTTAAATTTCAGAAACTATCAAAATTATAACATTCACGATTGTTAAATTTGACCAAAAATAATGTATCGAACAAACAAGAAATCGACAAACGCGATGTGAACTAAATATGCCTCTTAATTTTTCTAACAATATAACTTATTTTTATTTTTAATAATAAAAATCAATTGACATTTTTATTCTTCTACATCAATAAAATTGTATAAAATATCGATAATTCAGTATCCAATCCATCAAACATTTTCATATAAGTCCAAAATACGCCTCCATCGATTTCAGTCAGTCACGTGTCCAAAAATTATACCATTCACCATTTTCCAACACGTGTCCAGGTCGTTCTAAATTATTCGCAGTTCAATTTCATCGGTGGATACATTACAAACACCCCCAGTACATCAACCACCACCAGGATAAGTACGTGATTTCGTCCGACGTGTAATTACATTTTCGGGAACGAACAAAGCAGTTTCGTAGCGAAAATCCCAGAAAACCGCGCCTTTGGTTTTTGGTTTCACGGGAGATTTACATGGTTCCCACACACCACACACTGCACTGGGTTGCAGAACAAGTGTAACATGGCTGTGAGTCATAGTGTTAGCCCTGGTTGGATGTTATTGGTGGTATCAACTAGGGATCAAACAAGAGTAAGTTGGATGGTATTAATTTCTGTCATGGTATTATTGATGAGGTAGGTTGGTAGTTTCCTGTTTACGTGTGCCCTACTAGTTTTGATTTGGTTTTCAATCAAGAATAGTTGACGGAAAAGGAAGTTATTACACGCTTCATTGATTTCAATGTGTTCATATTTTGTAAAATATTCTAATATACATAATTTGCTATGCTTATTTTACACAAATGGTAGTTTCTTGCACGACAAAATTGATATAATTTACAACTAAATTAGTATAATTTACGGCAGAAAAACAAATAATTTTTCTCACGACAAAAGATTCAAAATTAACCTTTTAACTCAATCTATCTAATAATGAGCCTAACCGAAATCTTCAGGTGTACTGACCTCTAAACAAATAAAAAATTAACCTGTGAACTTAAACCAAACCTACCTAGCAATGAGTTTGACCAAATTTTGTTTTGGAACAATTAAAAAAATGATAGTTTACTATTTTGTCGTTCGATATATTAATTTTTTCATAAACTTTTTACATTTTTGTCATAAAATTTCCCATTTTAATTGTGCTATATTTGTTGTTCGACACACTAATTTTGTCGTGCAAGTATATATTATATTTCTATTATACACAGCAAAATGGTAATAAAAATTAAATATATTCTTTTTCAATTTAGTATATTTTGAAGTAAGTTCAAAATTTTCCGAAATTATAATGAACTTTTATTTAATAGAAATAAAAGTATTCCTATTTAAAAGTATTTCCTTATCTCTTTATACGTATATTTCTTTGAAATAAATATGAAAGCGAAATTTTAAAATTTGCTTTAAGTGTTAAAATATATTGTCACAGATCTGGCCTTAAAGGTAATCATGTACTCACTATATAATTAGAATGTGTTTTTGCGCCATTACATTTGCAAGTGTAACTGTATAAAATCTGATACAAATCCATCAAAAGATCTAGGAATACGTAGAGAACAAACTGAAAAACGCATTTCTTTTTATACGTGTATATAAAGATATTAAAGAGAGAAATATTAGCAGGTAATTCTATTATTATTAGTATTAGTTCGTAATTCTTTTGTTTTATAAATTATAATAGAATAAAATCCGGTTACACAAAGCATTGTTAAACGATTTGTAAGTTAATCAATTTATTAACTTGCTAACTGACCAATCAAGCAGATGGTTGACAATTTAATTGCTTAGTTAACTAATTAATTAAGTTAACAATGCTTTGTGAAACAGGACCAAAAAATACTAGAATAAACTATAAATTTTAAATATAAAATTCGTATTGACTGCCTAGCATAGGAAAAGTCAGTGAATATTTTTTTTTGGCCAAAAAATTTTCCACATCCTAATCAGAGTGGGCTTTGCATAGAGAGAGTGTCACCAATATAGGGCACACACACACACACACACATATATATATATATATATATATATATAATATATATATATATATATATATATATATATATATATATATATATATATATATATATATATATATATAGGAGCGTGCTTATCACTAGCTTCCGCTCGAATGATTTTCACAAGCAAAATGCGTGTTGTACGGTCAAACAGCGGTACCAAAACGGTTGGACGAGGGTGGGATAAGTTCCATGACGTTATCTTCGGACATGATCGTTCTGTTATATATATTATAATGTAAATAAACACTTGCATATATATTTTGTATTAAATACGTGAATGCTATGTCAGATTTCAGATCAGTGGGTTATGTACATTATATAAATTTGTGTTGAAGTTTTGCTTTTTTTGTATAATATTTCATTTATCTCCGTTTATTGTATAATTTTATGTCAAAAAGCGTATTCATATATTTTGAAAGTAACTTATACTGAAAAGTATTCAAAGAAATTAGTAATGTGATTGATGTTTTGGTTTCAAAAACGTTATAGGTTATAAATTGATTTTAGACTAATTTGATCATAAGTTGAAACAAAACTTATATAAAATTAAATAAAATTTTGATAAAAATTAAGTTGTGTTCTATCTTAAAAATATTAAAGAATAAAACAGCTTTAAGATTAAGATCTGTATAATTTTTAATTAAAAATTATACAGAACTTAATCATAAATCTTTTTTATTCTTTAATAAAATGAGTTTTGAATTTTTTACCATATTAAAGAATTTTCTTTAAATTTTATTGCAGAAAAAAATATGATATAATTATTATATCACATTATAGAAGCAATTGAAATCATCAAAGAAAAAATAACATTATTTAATGTAAAAGCACTGAGAATTAAATAAAATCTGGTTTTCTTTGACTAATATAATTTTTGTTACTTATTGTTAGTTAGTGTTTATTTATTATTTATATTTATTTTCCTGAAAAATGATTCATGTTTAATAATTCGAAACATCGAATTTTAATAAAAATAATACAAAAAGTCTTTTAATATAATAAATTTATGAGTTCTGGAAAGATGTATAATTTGTTAAAAAATACGTATTTATACTTTTAATTGAAATAACAATAAATTTTAATTTAAATTAATTGGAAAATTTAATCATAATCACAATTAAAAAATTTTAAAATTTCTTTTAAAATTAAACAGTATAAAATTTGTAACTATGTAGAATTTAGTTGGTGTCATTTTTATACCTTCTATATAAGTACAAATTTTTTAATGTGTATAAAAGTTAAATATACACGTCTTTCTCAAAAAAATTTGTTTGTTTTAGAATTATTATTATATTTCATAAACCAATATTCCACACTTATAAATAATAACAATTATAAATTGCTAGTATGAACAACATCAATATTTAATTACAACACGATATGTTTTTTTTTTATATTTTTTTTTTTAAATAAACTTAGAGAATTTGCATATTACTCCTATATCGATGAACTGACATGAATTATAAACACTGAATACAAAAGTTTGTTTTTCTTTTATGCATTTTGTTGCGTAAAAATTTCTAAATTCAAAATCTTTGGAATATAGGTAAGACGTGTTAAGTTCAATTTCGTTCCAAGTTACTGGGTGAGAATAAAAGTTTTTCGTAAAGTTTTCTGTTCCGTAAAAGGGTGACAGAGCATAATCAAATTTTATGCTTTAGAATTTTATTCGGTGCCAGATTTTGCCTCAGGTGTAACTTTTATTAGCTTTATATTTTAATCTAAACATTTTTATTTTATCATATACTCGTGCAGTATAAAGTTCTAGATATTTACTGTTTTCTGTAAAACTAAAATGTAAAATATTAGTTTCTTTAAAATACTCTAAAATAATACATGATATTTATCTATGATTTTTAAAAAATGTACTTATTTCACTATTTTTTGTGCATAAAATTATGGTGAGATTAAAAATAACGTAAAAAGCGTTTCAAAGTGCCGCAGTGTGTCCTTATTTTCCTATGGCGTTATATAAATACACACATACACACATCGAAATAGTGCACTTAAAAAAATAGAAATTGTGTCATGATTTTGGTGTTAAGAATGTCAAATCTATATTTGTGTTTTGATTTTTGTGAAAGTTACTTCTAAATGTAGACAGTCGTAGTAAAAATATTCTATAGAACTCACGCATAAAGTGTCTTTTTTCACTCATTCTCATTTATGCACTTGATGCATAAAACATTATTTTCTACGACTGTCAAAAATTATAGTTTATTTAAATATATTATAAAAAAATCGGTTTTTTTCCTGATGTAAACGTTGAGTTCGTCGAAACGTCGATTATTAATAAATATTAATACAAAACTATAAACCTAAATCCGTTTTATTTTAATCTTTAATTAATCCCATTTGTAAAAAAGTACAACTTTCTGCACTTTAGTTTAGTTTTTTTTATTTTATATCGTGTAATAATTAAAAAACTAAAGTTGTTCATAACGAGATTTCTGTTACATGGTATTGTAAAAACAATTTTCTGATAAATGTATAATATTCATGTAGCAGAAATTCCTCAAATAATTAAGATACAATACTTTGTATATTAATTTCATTGTACAAACAGCAATGCGCCTATTGCATATTCATAAACTATAAAATATTAGATTAGCAAGCGAAAAACATAATTTAATTTTAAAATATACATCGCAAATTCTGATAATAATAACTTCTCGGGCTGCATGAAGAAAAATTGCAACCAAACAATTTTCTTCTGACATATTTCCAAGTTGCTTTTCCATCTTTGAAATGGATCTACAAGTTGCATGATTTCATGTGACGTCGTCAGTTCAACCAGAATCTGACATCACCTCCCACAGTTCTTTGCGCGATTTGTAATTAACCATCAATGTCTTAGCCCAACCCGTTTCGCCGTTGATGAGAAGTTTAGATAATACTCTGGTTTGTAGCACGAACATTTACTAGATTTTCATTTGCCGTTTTTTAATCGAAAAACTGACCGATTAGTTTGTACTAGATTTCTTTGCTTGATATTAATTTTTAATTTACAAGGATTAAAATGTAAATATTCATTATGTAAATAGTCTTGTTGGTATATTTGTTTGTTTTAATATTTTTTTCATATTACGTTTTAATAATTTATATTATTTTCTGTTCTAGTATATTAATAAAATGTGTGTATTATATTTGTGAATGTTATGTACATACAAAGTAAATTACATATTTACGTAGTATATTCGTATTATTTACGAGATTATTTATTCATGTTACTTATGTGCTTTTAGCTACGATTTTATATGGTATATTTGATATCTTTAACTAATTGTAAATTTATGATAATTTTGAATATACGCAGTAAAATATAATACACATATTATTAAATATATAATAAAATAACAAACACAAAATTTATTTAAAAATTTGTTCAGTTCCGCAAGCTTGTAGCCTCCTTTATTCTACTTAGGGATTATGGAAACTGATGATGAATAAAATAATAATATAAATGAAAAAACTGAAAATGTATCATGTTTACAGTCAATTTTATATACTTTTCAAATGTGTACAAATACCTTAGAATGTGCCATTAAAAATTTCAAAGTTAATATTAAGGTCTAGAAAAGAGCATAAAACTATGCATAATAAATATAGCATTACAAATTACATTTATGATAATATTAGTAAATTCCGATAATAAGTAAAATATTAACTGCATCATTTATGCATATAAAGTTTTATAATCCGTAAAAAATTGCAAACTGAAAATCAACATATGAATTTATTTTAACAATAGGTCCATTAGCGTTAACAAACTATAATTTCATAACGAAAACCAACAATCATTTTAAAACATAGAAGGCGATTTAATAAACACTCTTATCGATAATTATCCATACTTGAAACTATTTTTTGATAAAAACACATTCAACATCGGCGCACACACACACACACACACACAACTAATTTTCGTGCAAAATTTCGCATCGCAGACTATATAATATCCGCGGCTTCGTGTTTTATATAATTTATGTAATCATTGTATCTTAGCATAAACAAACAGTTACAATAAGTATAGGTCAGTCAACATTCTAGAACATTGTATGAAATGTATCCATATTTATGATAATAAAGTTTAACAGGAATATATAATCAGTTAAAGGACCTTACTTATTTTTATCCATGGCAAATTTCCTGCATTTTTCCACTCTTGTGTGCTGTAGTTTATTAATTGGCTTTATTAAAGTGTTTGTGATTTTTTTATGCAAATTTAATACGTTTTTCTTTGAAGAATACTGTACAGTATAGCGATATTAAAATTTCCTCTCTTACATGACATATTAATAAAAAAAATTTAATGTTCTGTACACTAGTTCTCCCTTATCCACTGGAGACTAGTTTTAAAACTTACTGCGGATTATAATAAACAGTATATTGTTGCGTTTACGTACATCGTATCTAAATAAACATTTTGTATGTATTTTCTTTTATTATATATTTCATTTCAATACATTTATAAACACTGACAAGATTTAAAGAAATACAGAATAACAGAACAAATTTATAAACAAAATAATAAGATTGAAATATACTAACGACGGTAACAAAATAATGCAAGAAATATAATCTATATACAGTGCCAATTAAGAGAATAGACCTTTCCATTTGAATAACATAACAAAAGTTAACTTATTCCAATTCTGACAGACAAGGGCAATAAGAATTTCGAGTTTCGTATATACGTACAAAATTCATACTCATATTGTATAGAAGCAGTAACAACTATACAGTCGGGTAAGGCAGATGCCTAAACCTTCTCTTAATTCACAAGGTAATACTTGGGTCGCTCGACATAATATCAAATTTGAAAAGGCACTAATAAACTCGGCATCTGCCATTTTACAAGCAACTTTATATTATGGCATTACACACATATATATTTATATATATATATATATATATATATATATATATATATATATATATATATATATACACGAAAACACGAATTAGTATTATGAGTAGGTATCACATATACCCCGTTTCTATCGCATTAAAATATAGCGTGTTACATGAAACCCTCTTACGGACTACAGCCACTCAAATAAGTCTACAACATCTTGTTGCTGGTATTACCGCAAAAACATAATTGTACGATTGCTTATTTTCAAGTCGTAAGTTAAGATAGAAGTCTGGTTTTTGATAAGTGTAATTATTTCTATATCGTATCAAAAGAGTCTATAGAATTATATAGAGGTAAAGTAACATATAAATGGAGAAATTGCTCTCTCTCTCTCTCTCTCCATTGATAATATCAGAAATGTTAAGCCGTGTTTACACTGTACAAAACTAATGAGAGTTATAGCGATGTATATGATTTGTGATTATGTTTATTGATGTTTTAGTTGATTAAAGTGCGGATAAACGTTTTCGCTCTGTAAGGTTATTTTGTGGAATGCAATAATGAAAATAATTATGTTACTGGAACAAGAATTGTTATCTATAGAAAATTATACATAATATGAACGAGATAATCAATTTCGATGTACTGAAAATTACTTTTATAAAAAGCAATTTATTCGTATTTGTTATTTATTATTAGTAACATGATAAAGGTTTATTCTGACTACACTACTTATCACAAACATATTATTATGTATTACTAGTAATACTCTAATACTATTTGTTCTGAACTGCATTATTTACTAGCTTGTAATATCAAAATAAAAATTTGTAAAAAGCTATTAACAATATTATTTTTTGACTATAATAAAACCTAAAATAACTAATAGAAATAAAATCGTGCAAATTAATAAATTGTTACTAGGGGGTCAATATAAAAAGATCACTTTGGGAATCATTGCTCTATAATATGTGTTTAAAGAAATAATGCATTTTTAACATGCTTATTAAACAGAATGAAACATTAAACAGACATTTTCAATAGTGACAAGCTGTATTATTTCGCCGAGATGCAAGGTGAAATAAGTGTAAGAGGTGCATATTAAAAATTAATTTTCTATTTATATATCATGTGTGTAAAGAAATTATCCATTTTAAAAATGCTTACTAAACAAAATGGAACATTAAAAAGACATTAATTACAAGACAATAGTTTTTTTGATATTTAAATATAATTTTGCGATGTTATATATGTTTCAGTAACAAATTTATAAAATTTTAATTGGTTAAAAAGGTGTAAAGTAATGATTCAAAAACTCAGTAATGTGCATAATGATCAATATTAACTATCAAGAAATGCATATATAATGAATATAATATTATGTAATAGAGATATATAAAAAATATTATTCCCTTTATTGAATTTAATTTGTCAAATAAAAATTATTTTAAAAAAATTACTAAAATGCAAGAGGTGCTACAGGCTAGTGCTTTGAATGTGTGTAATGTAATTATAAAATTATTGTAAAAAAATAATTTAAAAATTGTATCATTTATAATATAATTATAAAATCTTTAATTAATGATATTGTGCCATTTTACAATCTTATCTCAACAAATTATTTAAAAAAATAATAATAAAGATATAAGTAACACAAATTACTTACGTGATAAAAATAAATTAATTTTCCTCCATCACGATTTTAAAACGTTTGACGTTTAAAAGTCTGTTAAATATTTATAAATCACAACACTATACATACTAATAAGTAGTTTTACACCTAATATACTCTTAATATGTACTTAATAAACAATTACTTCGCATGCATTATTTATAAAAGTTGAAAAATTAAGAGCATTTTATTATACGTCTGACACTAATTAAACTGCGCGCACTACTAAACTAAAATATTTATTAATTTAACAAGTTTAAACGTTAAAAAGAACATTCAAGATAAAAATAATTTAATACGAATAATATTTAACTAAATAAGCTGGCTTTATTAATTCCGTAATGTTGTTTCTGTTCATTCAATATAATATATATATAACGTTAATTCTAATACAAAATTAACTATATAGTATAATTACTGAAAATATATATATTTTTCTAATTAAAATATTTTTGAATTAAATAAGTTTTGCAATAAAATAAAATTTTTAATATATATGCATATATATAGTTGTTAAAAGATTTATTTTAATACACACATAACATATGACGAGACTTCTAATATATAAGAAATTTAATAATTTTTGTTTTAGAAATTTGCCTCATTTTATCATTATTTGTTAGAATATTAAAAAAGTTCTGTGTAATACAGTTCTACTTCCATGACAAATTTTTAGAGCAAAATTTAAATATAAAAATATTCGAATTATTTTCAAAATATCTTTTTTAAATACGATTCAATTTTAATTCAATTTTTTTGATAGTTCTGTTATTTATATGAAATTTTATCATTACTAGTTGTTTTTTTATTGCTTCATATATTTCGTACATGCTTCTCAAGTTTCTTTTTTAAAAAAATCTTTCTGTATACATAACTTTGAATACTGTTTTAAACTAATATTCTTATTTGCACGACTAGCAATTGACAAAGTTTTATATGACCATCACTTGAAAAAGTATATGTTTACACTTACGACCAAAGTTTTGATAAACTTTCTAGTCGATAAAACATATTTTCCTTTGCACAAAACATATGTCCACATCGCCCGAAAAACTATCCTTTCAAACATTTATAACGTCTGTGTTTTCTGGCAACAGAGTAAGTTTAAAAATCAGCGAATGGGATATAACTCGTTTTACTTTTACTTGACTTTTCATCGAAATACGTAGATTTGACGAACTTATCCAAAAGCGTATAAAGATCTCGGAAGATGGAAAAGGATAAAAAAACAATTGTAGTATCTTTTCTTTTGCCCGAGACGAACAAGAGAAAAACGAAAAAGTATCCGAGTCATTGGGTTTTATTTTCGGATCATGAATTGAATCGAATTTTTCTCGTTGGATTCATGGTGTAGTATAAAATTTGTTAGATTAGGGATCTGGCAAATAGACGCGACCGGATTTTTTGATCTGTGCAAAGCTAGTTCGTAAAATTTTTGACATTTGGAGTTTGACTTCATGATGAAAGTTTTTTTTTTTATTTGAATACTGAATAATTGTAAATCTAATTCTAAATTTTATTCTATTAAAACTTTTGCCTTGCTATACTTATATTTTTTAAAATTCAAATTTGGTTTAAATATTATTTATAAGTCAATTGTTTTAAATTTAGAATGTTTAAATGTTTACATATAGGCTAAATTTATAACTACAATAAATTAACACAGTACAAAAATCTTTCAGAACTCATTATATTAAAATAAAAAAAAAAGCTTTAGAATTAAGTTCTGTATTATTTTTGCTTGATGAAGATATATGTAGAATATGTCGAAACGTCGATATTTAAATAAAATATAAACAGAAGTTAATACTGAACCTTTTTTATTTTAGTATAATAAACTAATTTTAAAATTTGGCAATATATGTATATCAATCGCACAATAAATAAAAAAACAATTTATATTCGATTGAGAAAAAATTATTTCATTTAAAAATTGAAAACAAAATAATATAAACGATGTTAATCTTTGAAGAAAAAAACGGTTACTTAATTAAATTTTATATCCATAAATATTAATATTTACTTATATCAAGTATTAATTAAATATATTTTATTTCGTATTGAACATCGCAGAGAAAAATTGAAAAATAATTTTATTTTCAAGTCTCAATTTCCATTTTAATTTACATATTTAAATTTTAATTAAAAACAATATGTATTTCAGAAAATAAATTTTTAAAACATGTTAAAAAAATTAATTTAAGATAAATACTCAGATCATCAGAACGTAAACGAAGAATTTTGTTACTAAATTAAAGAATTTTTAAAATTTCTAATTGACATTTTTTATAATTAAATATGTATAAAAAAATATGTTGAAATAGCAATGTTCTGATATGTTTGACAGTCCTGAACAATTAAGTGTGCTAACTTGGAAAAAATGTTAAATAAATTATAGCAAATATTCATGACTTACAATTTCTAAAGCTAACCACACAATAAATTAATTTCTCTAACTAGTTACAAATAAATTAAGTGAAACGCGAAAACGAAAAATCTACATTAACGATAAAAATCTGTCGTAGACGTAGCGATTACAAAACTATAATTGAAAATGAATAATAATCCGTTGTCGTTTCACACGAAACGAAAACTCACATTGGGAAAATAGAAAAAAGCCCAAAAATAAATAAAAAACAAACGTAGAAAACTTTTTAATTCTACGGACCATATCATGTCCGTACGTTTAACACTTTGTTTATCAGTTAGATTATCCGTCAGTTTTCCCAAATAAACTTTTATTCGGTTTGCAGGTATTTATCGTTGTTTTAATTACCATTATCACCGGGGTTAGACCAAAAAGTTAATGGCTGTGTTTTTATATTATCGTAAATCATAATTATCCGCAGTGACCTGCTGCCGGGTACTATGCGCGTGACTCATAACAAGCATAAACGAATGGCTCAGCGTGATAAACAGTCACGCATCACGCTCCGACTAACCGCTTTTTCCCCGTTTCCAAAACTACTGCTAAATTTTCACTGACAGTACAACCTACAACTATGGTTTATGCTAACATACCCTTTGCTTCCCTATCAAGGTATTCGATAATTTATGATATTTTCGTTTCAAATGTAATATTATTTATTGATTTACATGCATTTTTAATAAATTTAATGGATAAAATGTTAGTTTAGATTTCAAGTTTTCAAGATATTACTATTTTTACGAAAAAAATTTTTGGTATTAAAAATTGACAAATTAAGCAATGGTAAATTAATAGAAAAAAAAATGATATGATAAAATTTTCACTAAATATAAATATAGGCTATTATTATTTATTATTATAATTTCATAAATAATCAAAATAGTATCTAGTATTATAATTGTCAAAATTGCTATGTATGAAACTCGAAAAAAAAAAAAAAAAAAAAAACGAAAACAAGAGATATTTACAAGTTGTACCATCGTAAGCTAACATTTTGTTTTGACGTATATTCTAGTTGAAATTTATGCTCCGATTCCATTCGATTTTTCCCAATAAATACAAATGAAGTAGCCGGAACTAAAAACAGAATAAAAACCGGAGCATAGAAAAAAAAAGTTTTCCGGACAGTGAACACGCAGAGCGGCAGTGGTTCGTCCGTCAGAGACCCATTTGATTCAATTACATTCAAGCGAAAGTTATTTTTCGCACAACCAAGCCAAAACAGATGGGCAAACTTTTCGCTATTGACTTTTACGCGCGCGCGCGAGGCAAAAGCTAATTCCTCGAATTTACTATTCAAACAGATTCCGTGTTTGGTCCGACTGGTCATTTTCCGCTTTTCTTTCCCTTTCTGATGTCCTAACCTACCCACTGACAATTGTATGTGTGTGTGGGTGCATCATTGAAATCGAAGAAAACGATTCGTTCAGTCAATTTGAATATTTTATAAAGCCAGAGTAGTGATGGTAAGGATGGTAAGGGTTGAATTTGATATCAAATGTTGCCTGATTTATATAGGATTATTATTCGAAATTCTAGAATTTGTTATTTTATGTCTACAGAACATGTTATTAGCTGTTTTCGATTGTCGTTTGTCTATGAAAATTTCACGTTTTCCATAGGTTGAGTTTGAATTTTTTATGAGATATTAAATCAATTTTAGGTATAATAATAGTTCGGGTATTTTAGTTTGTGTAACTTGTAAAGTTTGCTGTTAAATTATAAGTTGTTTTTTGCTAGTAAAACTGATTTCATGTTGGTTTTTCATAATAAATTCTAAAACAAAAGATAGCGATAATAATACACAGTATTCTAAAAATATATATCTTCCCTATTACCTTTTTATATGCCAATGTTACCTATTTCAAAATATTTACTTTAAAATCATTTTATGTGATACATATTGCAAATATTCCAATTTAAAATGTAAATAACTAACATACAAAGCTAAATTTACTATTTTTACTAAAACTAGATTCAAAATATGTAATTCTGTTCTTATCCAGAATTTATGCTTTAACAATAGTTTAGTTTGAAATTTATCTTTACTAAAATATTATTAATAAATTAATTATTAAACATACAATTTCTCTTGGAAAATTGCGCATTAAAACCTTCTAATTATCAGAAATATAAAATTAAAAAATTCATAGAATCTTATGTTCATATAAAACTTTGCTACTACATAAACAATACGGACGAAATACGTAGAAATAGTAACAACAGAAAGTCGTAATAAATTTTAAGTTTTCATATCCATTATTTGCCATTTAAAATGCAACCAGACAAATGTGCCGGCGTACAAAGTCAGAACACTTTAGTTATTTCCTAGCAATTTTCTCTGAACTAAGATATTCTCTTTGTTCGTATTATTGAATCGTCCTCTAGATCTCTTTTGCCCGGGTGTGTGTGGAGGCAAAGTCGGAGAATTCAATTCATTTGTATGTTGTAGTTTAATTTGTAGAAGGCAATATCGTTGTACTTTTCCGGAGTATTACCGAATAATAAATAGTAATTTCTGTTTTGCAACCGTCGTATTGTCGTATTCGTGGCGCGTTTGCAGAAAGGCAAGAGGCTGAAGAATATATAAAGTTCTCTCGCATGGAACAATATGGTTGTCCTCCGAGGAATCCAATGCTGGAAATAAATACGTACTTACTCGGTTTTGCTTGCATATTAAATACATTATGACGTTTTGCTGTTATTCCCGTTCAGAAAATAATAAAATAAAAATATTAAGTAATATAAAGATTACAAAAACAACATCAGTAATTACTTTTCACACAATCATGTTATACGTACTTTCGGCCATTAGTTTCCATAGCAACTAATACAATCATAGTGCTGTTATAAGTTATAATCTAACGTTTGCGGTAAGTAAAAAAAACATAACGGCTCGTATTCCCACCTCTTTTGTTTATGAAAAAGTGTTGGTATTTTTTGCTTTAAAATAAATTTTTACATCTATCTCTTATCAAATATGAATAGTATTTCTATTTTTGATATATTTTTGCATATCTAATATTATAAAATTCAAATAAACTGATTAAAATTACTTAATAAGTAATTTTAAAAATACATAACATAACTTAATGAGTTCTAAAAGGTATTTTACAATGTTAACGTATTTTATTTACTAAACTAGAAACATAATACGCATGAGACTAATAAATATTTCTATCCCCAATTTTCTAATTTCCATAAAACCAGTAAATATATCATTCGACTATTATTTCGGGAACATTCGTTCGGTGTTCGGTCACTCCCTCTAACTTAAAATATTTGACACGAACAATTTACGAACATCGGTACCACACCATTCGCTGGCCATTCCAGTTTTCTTCATACTTATTTTTCCGATTTTGCAATCAGACGCGGCCAAAAGGCAGTAGCTCGTCTTAAAAAAAAGCCTCGCAAATGTCTGCAAGAACAAAAATTATAGACCTTTGTGGGAAGCATCTACTAGTAAAAAAGTCTCGGTGAATTATGAAGTGCCCGTAATAACAAGAGTAAAAACTTTTTTCTCGCTGTTGCTCGTGCGGTTTTTAATGAAAAAACTAGGTGATGGGTATATTTTATATTAAGTTGGCTTTTTTAATAGGTAGTGAAGATATATTTGTTTGGAAAAATGCCGTTTTAGTAAGATTTTTCGTAAAGGTAACATATTTCATGATATAGCATATGTAGGTATATAAAAGAAAGAACATTTTAATAAATTAAATATCTATTTTAAATTAATTTACTCTTTAGATAAATGCATATATAAATGTAATATTATTATGATCTGCAATAATCAAGTAACATTTATAACATTCTATTTTAATGATTTAATAAAATTTCATTCACTTTATGTAACTGGTGGAAAATAAGCGTAAACCTGTAACAAAATCATAGGAAAATCTTTTAGTGACTGCAACTACGAAATCAGAAATCAAAACATCAGCGCAAACTGTATAATTACACAAACCGCATTCGTTACTCGTTGAAATTCCGCACGAATCTCGTCGCTTGCACACACATGTTTTAGTAAAACGGGCGTAACGCTAAATAACGCTGGCCCGGCCGTTGCCGGCGTCTAACTTCTTGTGCAAGCGTCGCTTCACAAATCACGACCGTTTGCCACGCAAAAAGACAATATCGTCCTAGCGCAGCTTTACTCTCTCGCTTATTTTACTCAGCAGCCGGAGCTCTTTGCATATATGCAGGCGCGTATGTTTTAAATCATTCTTTATTAAGATCGTTTATCTGGAAATATACGCGGGCGAGTTGACTGCAATGGAGACGAACAAGCGGAACGGAGAAAGGCGAACGTGTGCAGAATGAATAAAAATTGTTTATTTCTATGTTTTAATTTGGCTACATTATCTGAATTGAATAGATATATATATAAATTATTACCTAGATAAAAAGCCCGGGTTCAGGCGTAAAATTTTAGAAGTGTAAAAATATTGTACCAATAAAACAGGAATATAATGTATCTGGTAAATTTACAATTATTCGTAATAGAACAAAAGTTATATTTAGTTATAAATGCGTAGACAAAACAAAACAGATACTGCCTTAATAGCAATTTAAGAAAGATTTCAAACTTTATTTATATTCTTTTGGAAATTAAAAATTAAAGAAAGCTTATTGTTTTTATTGACTTTTTTTTTAATTAGTATTTTTGATCTTGTTTGATACTGAAAACAGAATAAATCTGTAATAAATCTCGAACTATTATAAGAACTAAATAAATAATTAATATTCAAGCAAGCCAGTACCTGGAAAAAATTTCCAAAAATATTATTCTATATTTGACACCTAACCTAAAACAACAAATTATTATAGACCCGGCAATATTTTAACATTCTATCCTCATGTGAATAGTACCAAAAATTGTAAAATAGAATAACCGATAGGCCAGTTCAGACTTCAAATATCCTTGGAGAATTAAATAAACCTGCCAGACCCTTTTCCGAAAAATATACTCGAACAAACCAGCCCAGTTTTTTTTTATGTAAGATAAAAATATCCATACATAGGTGAATGAAATTATAAGTTACGAGCAAAGTGTAAGGCCCTGTAGAGGAATATATAAAAACATGGCCCTTTGACGTATCGAAATCGCTATCGAATTTTAGCCGGTCTTCTTTTTTTCGGTCATGAAAAATCAATAACAATGGCCGGGAATTGAATCAAACATTCAGTTGTTTTTCAAAATGTCTTGTTATTGAAACAGTTGAATGACTGGTTAGATTTGCGTGCGCCGTATACAGTTGTAATCCAATTTTCTGTTTTGATACTTTGATTTTTAGTCAATTTCGGTTGATAAGGGCACAATCGGATTGGTTTAAAAAATGTAAGATAGTAATCATGCGAAAAAAAGAAGACAAATGTTTGTGATATATATATATATATATATATATATATATATATATATATATATATATATATATATTAAATAAAGTACGAAAAAGAAATTTAAATAAAAATAATTGCTATCTTTTTTATGTAAGAATTATGAAAAGAAAAATACAAAACATAATCTTATTTAAAAGTTATTAAAAGCGGAAAAAACCTAAGTATAACAAAGAAAATTAAAAAATAATTATCATTATATTATTAATCATTTTATTTTTAAAATACTCAACTTTCATACTGACAAAATTTTTAAAAAATAATAACATACTAGTTTTATTATTTTTTTTTAGATAATACGTACTTTAATTGCAACATTACAAATATATGATAGAATAAAGTAAATATGAAAATATTTCATAATTCTACACATTTAGAAACGCAGTTTCGGTATAATTTGATCCTCTTTCAAATAATACTGTGAATATGAATGCCTCAAGACAAATACGTATCTTGCCAAGAAGGGGCATATAATTTTCGAGATCCTCAATTTCATACGATGTTAAATTTAAATGCGGTCGCATTTGAAATAAATTGTCGCAAATCCTCGGATTCTTCAATTCTCCTTTCTTCGTCTCTTTCTAGCGGGATTTCTTCATTCAACAAACGACGCTGTTAAGAAAGAGACAAGTACATCAAATATCTTTCCCCTCTTCCGACTTGGCCTTTATTAAATCAATCGCGCATCGGTGGTGCAAAACCAAAAAAGAGATCTACATAGCGGCAGTTATGTATTAATTAATAAAATGCCTTCTAGTACGTCATTAGAAGTGGTTAATTGCATCCGAACTGGAATACTAAACAGATTTTTACACAACGCTTGTTTGCATGTAAATTAGTTTGTGCGCTTGGGTAAAAGTATGGACGTTGCAATGACGGTAAGGGTCGGAGAAAGTTGGGGAAAACTATGCAAACGACAAATGGAAATGGACAATAACGATTTTCCGGTTACGGATTGTATGGCGTTTTTCTTTTGTTTTTTGCAGTAGAGAATGTTTGGTTTTTTTTGATGGTGATATAGTCAGGAAATAAGCACTAGAATTCAAGAGGATTATTGATTTCGTAGTTTTTAACTGAAATAAAAAGTTGTCATAATATTTTCTTTTAGTTTTTCATTTTTTTATTTTTCTAATAAAAACAAATAATTTCTTTAAAATTGTTTAAGGTTTCAAATTATCTTTATATTTATATTATTATGGAGAGAAATAAGACTGATAATAAAAATAATAGATAAAACTAACATTGGATATTAATTTTCAATCAAAAATCTGAAAATGAAATAATTTTCAAATGATAATAATTTAAGCATGTAATTTATTTTTGTAATTAATTATTTTTTTTATTAATATTATGGTAAATCAATGGTAAAATATAACTTTGAAATATCGCAACTTCAAAATTTCATAAACATATTTTAAAAGCGATATTACACGTTTATCTGCATATTTCATACCTTTCTGCTGACAATATTGCACTTGCAGAAATAAATCAAAATCTAAAAACAGGCGCGCGGTTTTTGCAAATGGCTTTATCAGACCGCGACACATTTCGTTCATAAGCCGCAAGCAGACGAATAATTTTCCGATTCACTTTCCAAAATCAGTATTTCGACACACGGCCGTAACAAACACCGGTGCAGCTGCACTTCGCTCGTACCCACTACTTGCCTACCGCCCCCCTTCACTGTGAATTGGCTTTGCAGAATGCGCCTCTTACGCGCAATTTACTTTTTATTTATTTAAGCAGAAAACGGTAAATGCTTCGCTTGGTTTTTATTAAAACAATGTCGAGGGAGGAAATCACTTCTTCATACTTTTGTACCATAGATAACATAGAAATAACATAGATGGCGCAATTTGTGTCATAAATATTTACCGAATTGAATAAAAACATTATTTTTTTTTATTATATTTCAAAAATATATTATACTGATAAATAAATATACAAAAATCTAGAACTTTTATGTTAAAGAATATATGCAATAAAATTTCAAATATTTCGTGTTTATTTTGGTCAATTCGGTCAATTTTTGTCATAAACATTAAAATATATAAAATAACCATTAAAACAGTTCTTTCATTTTAAATATCTTTTGCTTAGATAAAGAAAATTATTATTTTTCAACGATACCATTTTTAAAATTTAAACATATTAAAACAGTTAGATTTTTATTAAACTAATCATTCGCTTTGTCTGAATAAATTAAATATGCATTTGAAAATTTCGCGTTATCAAAAAAAGAATGGACAGTAAAATTTGAGAGAGAAACAAAAAAATGCTCCTATTAAAAGATTTTAATTTTTCTGATTTTAGCATAAAAACTATTTTCAAGTTATATAAGTACCTATTATACAGTTACCAGCTATAGGTTTGCTTGAATCTAATGAGTTCGGAATTAGATTAAAATTGTACGAGACATACACAATGTGCAAACCAGTTGCACAGTTGGTAGAACCAAACCTTATGCGTGGTCTTGATATATATCTTTATCTATGTTTTGTTTCATCCAAACGCATGAGATAAAACTTCGTAAAATTGCCGGTCGATTATCAAACCTATCTTCCGCGAAGATTTAGAAAGGGAAAACGAATATTCTATATATTTATAGCCAGTCTTTAAGACAACAGTAAAATGATATATGGCATGGGAACAGCTGTTCGTTGCGTTATGCGCACTAAATGCTATAAAAATATACGCGTATGTATGTAGGTAGCGTTTTTACCGACATTGTGCGCCCCAGCTAGAAGGGAGGGTGGTAGCTTGTTCCCGAAACAGTTGAAACACGCCTGGGGATGGTTATATACGTACGAAAGTAGCAACAAACGGTGCCGGTGGTGGGCTATGTGATGGCTTCATTTCGCTACCAGACGTTACCATACCAATCAAAAATATATGGTTCTAATAAGATAGAAATATGAACAGTTTTCAATGACACTGTAATGTTTTTTATGAGATATATACATACATATGTCGTATTTGTTTTAAAATTATGAGGCAGTATATCTACGAAAAATTGGAATGAAACTGATAACTTTTATTTATTCTCGATAAAAATTGCAAAAAAAGTTTATAACATCAAACATTTGTACTATATTATATTACTATACTATATTACTATTACTACTATTACTATTACTATATTATACTATTACTATATTATATTACTATACTATATTATTACTATATTATATTATTTGTATTATATTATTTAACTCAATAACTTTCAAATATTATAGAAAAACTATTTATTATAATATTAATTTTCAATACACCGGTGACAAAACAAATCAAAAACAAAATGTCAGTGACATTTTTTCACGTATTTTTTTAGAAATCAAGTCACTAATGCAACATCCTTCCTAAATAGGCTTATACCTTGGACACACAACCAAATTAAATGATCATTATGCAACCACTCACACTGCGATTTTAGCAACACTGACGAATTGATCTTTTCATAACAATAAATTTCGCTAAAATTATCTCTTGATCGCATCTAAATAACTTTATTTTAACTAATCACAAAGACAAATTCATATAAACATTTTTTTTTGCATTGTTCAGAAAAATCGAAACAATATTTACGGATGCACTGAACGTTATACTGATTCAGGTTACACGCTTTACTTATTGTTAGTTACAAGCCACATCGATAGAGTGCACCGTTGCACCATTCGTGCACATTGCTTTTAGGATCAATCGGTGCGTGATTAATTCAGTGGTTTTCTTCGGTCTTTGTTCTCCATCGACATCGTCGGCCAGAACGCATCTATTTGTCGATACTGTGCAATGGCGGTTTAAAGGTGACATTATGACCGTCTGACCACGAAACTAGTACATTCTACTAGACTGTGTTTTAGTGAGACTATGTACTCGTATTGTATTGAAATCATATTTGAACTCGAAATTGATTGATTTTATACTACAATTAATTAATGGCCTCTGAAACTACAGAATAATGAATATAAATAAATCTATCAGTGGAAATAATTATTTGAATTTAAGACTTTATTCAAGCTTTATTTAGTTATACGTATAAGCACAAGAATTTGACCAATCCAAACACAATTTCGAGAAAATAATCAATTCGTTTTTCCACTGAAGTCCTCATATGCAATCGTAATGTTTAAATATATCTCGAATTAAAATTAATTTAACTGTACTGTCAATAAAGATAATAAAACAAAATAAAAAATATTTCTATGCAAAATAATAATAAAAAAAAAAAACACTAACAAAAAA
This sequence comes from Clivina fossor, assembly GCA_963966155.1. Lineage (NCBI taxonomy): Eukaryota > Metazoa > Arthropoda > Insecta > Coleoptera > Carabidae > Clivina > Clivina fossor. Next base: position 25,616,252 of record OZ014552.1, on the reverse strand, counting down.
TTCTCGTATGATGAACGATGCCACATAACAGAACCCAAAACAAAACATTGCCATATTAAAAAAAAAAAATAGAAAAAAAAATTGAAACCCGTAGCAAAACTTTGGTCTTCTAACACTGTGTATGTTTTTAAGAACGACCGAGATCGTTTGAAAAGAACAACACCATACAAGCATGTAAACACTTTTTGCTAGTTCGTTTTAGAACTTGACGAAGTTTACGTTGCGCGAAAAGTTTTTTGCATTCGGGTCCGTTCGGACGTGTAAGACAATAGATGAATACCATGTTGTGTGGGATCAGACATCAAATTAGCACAAACATTTATAAATAAATGTCTAAGGAAAATTTTACAAATATATTGGCCAAAAACAATAACTAACGAAGAATTATGGAAGAAATGCGAGCAAGAGCCGATCGAAATTACAATTAAAAAACGTAAATGGAACTGGATAGGTCATACGTTACGGAAAGAAAATGACGACATTACGAAACAAGCACTTGACTACACAATTAAAGGGAAAAGAAGAAAAGGAAAACCATCAACAACCTGGAAAAGACAAACATATGAAGAGCACAAGAAGATTCATAAAGAATGGAGCGACTTAAAAAGGACAGCAAGAAATAAACAAGAATGGAAAGTTATAATCAAGGAACTAACATATACTGAATGAAAAGATAGTAAGGCTAGCAACCTGGCTATCTAATGCTATGCTATAGAAACACCAAATGGTGCCCTATGATCCTCAAAGGATCTTATAGGAATAATAATAATAATAATACAAGCATGTAAACACTTTTTGCTAGTTCGTTTTAGAACTTGACGAAGTTTACGTTGCGCGAAAAGTTTTTTGCATTCGGGTCCGTTCGGACGTGTAAGACAATAGATGAATACCATGTTGTGTGGGATGTACTTGCTAGTTGGTGTGTACTTCCAGCTTGCAAAGTCGCCGGAGTCATCCAAATTTTGGCGCCAGATAAAAAAAAACAACAAATCTGAGTAAAAGATTGCAGATATGTATTATGACGATAAATTAAAGAAATACTGTTCGTGTTCCAAGTTTAGTTTTTAATATACGTTTTTTTAATATAAGTTTCGGTTGAAAATAATTTGTTAAAATAGTAATATACATTCTCGATGACTTAAAAACTAAATACATATCTCATTTGCTTTTTTCAAAAACAAGACTAGAAAAAAATATTATTTGCATTTCGAAGTGGAAAGCATCATCTTCGCCCATGTAACTATATATCTATATATATATATATATATATATATATATATATATATATATATATATATATATATATATATATATATATATATAGATATACCACTAATGCAAACAATCTGCTATACACAATTATTAGAATAAAATAATTCAAATATTGTGTTAGTATTTATTTATTTAATATTAATAATTAATATTACACAAAATTATTAAATTTGTACTAAAATAATATAAAATATTAAAACTAATATTATAACAAATTCATAAAACATTTAATATATAATATAAAATTATTATATTTCCAGTAAATAATTTATTGAAAATTAATTTATTTTCACTATTTTGCACAAATTCACTGATTGAATAATTATTTATATGATATTTTATAATAAAAGTTACAGAAATAAAATATAATTAATTAGTGCACATATTAATTACGTGTTTATTTTAATTATAATATTTAATTATTTTAAAATTTCATTATTCTATTAATTAAAAATGTAGCTAATTAGTAATTATTACAATTTTTATTCATTAAATTATCATTTTTTTACAATTATACAAAATAATTTTATTAATGCTATTATTTTGAGGAAATATCATTTAGAAAATAGTTTTAAAACGTTGATTTACATATTTATTATATTTTTTCCACTACTAGCATTATTTTTCTATAATATATACTACATATAAAATAATAGTAACAGTATAACCATTTTCAAAAATTGGTATGAAATTATTTACTATTTAATTTAGAAACACAGTGTTGTTCTGAAATAAATGTAATTGTAAAATTATTAATAATTTTCAGTTCAAATGTGGTTATATTTTTAAATTATTAACTAACTTTATGCAAAGCTTTTAAAATTGTTATACCGCTCCTTATTATTGAATTCTTATTTTCATTAAAAAAAACGTAAGTTCTTAGTTCAAAAACTCGTTCACTTTAAGTTAAAAGTAAAATCCTCGAATCTAAAGCAAAATTTTTCTCAGAGTATGCATTTCCTGAAATAATATAGGTCAACCACAAGAATATCTTCTTAATCTTGTTACATAATTATTATTAACTACATCTCTTTTTGTTTTTAAGATTTTAAAAGTGATTTTTTTTATAAATAAACTCGTCGTAAATGCAGGAATATTTTCATCAGAAAAACACGACAAACTGTACCATCTAATAAAACAAGCAGTAGTATTTTTTTCTCTGTAATTTATCTCGTAATACATGCAATATATAATACAAAACATTAATTCTTATATACTGTAACACAATTACACGTTTATTACCTATAGTTCCGTGACCAGACGTAGGGGCGCCCATTAACCCACCCTTTCGTCACTACCGCCCCCACCCACCTAGTTCACATCAAGGGTGCTGATAATACTTGTTAGCTAGCCATAGCCTACTACATACACGTAACGTTTTTCTTCCATATTTTATGTGTTAGGAAAAATACCTGTGTATTGATATCGCCCAAGTAATGTTCTCAATTTCTTTTGACATGTCGACCATATATATATATGGTTCGATATAAAAATAAAGCTTAACACGATGATTTTATTCACGACCAGTCACGTGACATTGATAGATGCTCGCTTGTTTTCTTGTTTTATTTATTTTGTTGGTTTTCTTTTCTTTCTGTTACTATTATATTTTTATTTTTTATTGAAACAGTAAATAGAGGTGTCGATTATAACTATATGTAGCTTTATATATTGTATTATTATTTATTTGCGTGTAAAATATACTTATACAGCTAAAGTAATTTTTATTATCGTTGTTTGTATTACAGATTTAAGAATTGTTACATGTTGATTAAAACAAATGATGGTTGAGTTAGGTAAATCAATTATATAATGTAAAATTATTTTTTCGTTGTAGTTATCTGATTAATTTGAAATATATTATTGTAATTCAAAAATTATTATAAATGAAGTAAATATGATTAGTGGAAATATATTGTACTTTATAACTTAGCTAGTTCTTAAACTTAAATTTGTTATTAAGAAATCTCGAGTCAGATTTTTCTGCCTATTGTTAAGTACGATACATTTCGACCTTTGGTTCGTTTAAAATTATTGTAGGTATATTCCGAACCAGAAAATATAAATGAAATAGTTCACTTCAACCTCAAGATTATCAAAAGAACTTAACACTATTTATCATTGAAAAAATACTTAAGAAGCAAGAACATGAAACAAATATTTTATAAAAATTCCTGATTCCTATATTTTATAAATGCTTCGCAAGTAACACTTTTTAAGTATTTGAATAATATCTAAAACAATTTTTCGTTTATTATACGTAAAATATATTAAATTAATACCGTAAAAACTAACGCAAACTATAAATAAAAATAAATGATATTTAGTAACTAAATAAAACTGATTAGTACCAAATTTTCAAATAATAAAAAATATCAAAAACTAGAAGAATTTGTTAAATATTAACTTTAAAAAATTCGATAAAATTAATAAGAAAAAGAATATAGATTTTGAAGCAAAAAAATAATAAAACAAAAATAAAACTCACGTAACCACGAATAATACCACGTAGAATTAAGACTCGATGTACCTGAAACAAATAAAAATAATTGATAATTTGGTAAAAAAATATTAGTACTGAATATAGTTAAGAAAGACTAATTAATTCAGATTTGACGTACGATGTTTGAATCGACGAAAATGAATTATTTTCAATATATTAATATCAAAATTGTCACATAAATAACTTGTCAAATTATAACTTAAAGTATGTGTGTGTTTAAATAAAATTGTTTGTGTTTTTCAAAAATGAAATTTAACTATATAGTCCCAATGAAAATTATTTGAAAAATAGGACATATGAAAGAATTTTTCAATAATTGTTTTAAACAAAAATCTTTGTTGCAACATATTAGTAACAAAACTATTGTTAAATTACGGTAAATAAATATTAAATTCTTTAAAATAATTATTTACAATTTAGATATTGTAAATTGTAAGTTACAGTAATTTTCTTCTACATTATCCTGCGCGCAAAAACAAAATTCCAGTTTAGCTACCGAGTTTAATAGGCCCCATACACTTGCAAACAAATTGCGCAACAGAGGCTGTTGTGCAAACAGTTGTATAGTGTATGTTGTTGTTTGACGTGCTGCGCAACGCGTTGCAGAAATTCAAACATGTTTGAATTTAATTGCACAAACGGGCGGCGTTGCGCAACTAACTGCATAGTGTATGGACTTTGTTGCGATACATTGTGCAAACTGTAGTTTCTTTTCACGCGTGTTTGAAGAAGCTAGTATTTTTAATATGAATAATCTTATAAACAGTAGAGAATTTTTGAGCAAATTTATTGCTTTATATCGTCAGTTGCCAGAAGTATGGAAAATAAAGAGTGATGCATACAAAAATAGAAATTTGAAGAACTTAGCTTATGAAAAGCTGATTGAAAAATTGAAGGAGGTCGAACCTAATGCCGATAGAGAAATGGCTAAAAAGACACCGTTTCTTTATCTAATCCTTCATCCAGACTCTCTGCTTTCTTTTTCTTTTCTTTACACTATCATCCGAAGCAACAGCAATTATAATAGCTAAACAAGCTCCGTCATCAGACGACATGTTTTGTACGTACACGAGTACACGATAAAAGCAACTAAAGTTTGCATAAAACTGCGTTCAAATGTATGGGCTGCCTTGTTTGTACAACGACTTGTTGTGCAATACCAGTTTGCGCAATTTGTTTGCAGGTGTATGGGGCCTATAACTCAGGTAGCCACAAAACACCATTTTTTCTCAGTAATTTTTTATCAAGTTGTAGTAGCATTTTTTTTTGGTCACATTTTGTCTGCAACCCCCACGTATGCACCAAACCGGGAAACCGGGTAAAGAAACGTTAGAATACGGGGGGATAGTTCCAAACGGGCGTGACGTGTACCAACCGATAAATTAGGGTTAAAAAACCACCCCTTTGCATTGCTGAGCGCTTTTTTCCATTTTCCGAGACTACGCTAAAAGTCCTTTTTCGTTTGTTGTCCTAGAATTCTGACTCTACGTACGTAACCGGTGTTAGTCGGAGAATTTCTCGATTCCTTTTTGTAGAGATGCGCAGCTGATTTACGGATTTTTTTTGAGATTTTTTATTGTAGTTGTCGATGCTCAATTTTAAGGTTTTTCTTGGATTCAATAAAATATATTTAAAAAAATCAAAACCATAAATAGTAAATATGGGAATATCAATTTAAAAATGTATCACCTAATGAATATCAATTCCGTAACTTCAAAGACTGTATGTTCGATTTTCATTAAATAACAGATTTTTTGTACATTGAATTTGTCAAAAATAAAATTTTAATACTAAAAACACTTAAAAAATTCTCTTGTTCAACGAGTGAATAATATTAATAATATGTGAATAAAATGTCATATTTTTTCACGACTGCATTTTGCAATATGATTTCAGAAAAAAATTTCAAAATAATTACAAAATTATAATTTAAAATTTTCTAGGTTGGTATGCCATGGTCGATCTATCCTCGTCGCAGATATTTCGCCATATATCGTAAATGGCATCTTCAGTGCTTGGTGACTATAAATTCAATGAATACGGGCCGTGTAAAGCTATGTAATGTCATTATTGACCACAAACGATTGAGTAATAAATTTATAAAATGAATATACTAAAAAACTCAATAACGTTAATAATAAATAATTAAATAATAATATTAAAAAACGAATAAATTATTTAATAAAAAATTTGAAATTAAAAAAAAAACAATTGTTTGATTATTATAAATTTTAAACAACAAATTTTTTTAAAAAAGGATTAGAAAAAGAAATATTAGAAGTAGAATCATAATTTAATCCTAATTAATTATTTTATATTACTTTGAAACAGTTGACATATAATAAATATTAGGAAAATAATATCTGCATATTACCAACTCAATTAATTTTCACTCTAACTAACTGGATATCATATGTAGAAAAGTTAACACGCTTGAAGATTCCAACTTTGATAAAGACTCTGATTAAAACTTTTCTGGATAGTTCCTGCTACTTTCAGATACTTTACTCCTACACGAATCTAAATTTAGCAAGATGAGAAACGTTATACTAACTTAAATTTCAGAACGTGCATGAAAATTATATTCGTATTTCATCGCTAATAGTTCGTTTATTTATATTCATTTTATGATTTTCAAAAATAGTTTTTACGAACTGTATTTATGTCTAGATTTTGTGTATTACTATCGTCAGAAAATTATTATCCTAAGATATATTATAAAAGCAAAGAAACGACAAAATAACATCAACTACAACTCATTTTTTTCGAGATTCTAAATCTTGAAACCTTATTATTATAATGTAATTTTTAATTAGTTGAAATTAATCAGAATCAGAAATTTTAATAATGCATTCGTACGATTCGAGAATTGTTTTGAGGTATGGATTCAGTGTTTGCAAGCACTCTTCGTAATGCTATCCCGTAATGTAGACGCGGCTTAACTGAGGATTATGCAAGTATTATGGTATTTAGTTCGTGTACGAGTATGCGAAAGTTGTTAATCAACGAATCTAAAGCTGGACGACTTGTTTTTGGGTAGTATGGGAGTGAAATTTAGGTTATTTTGATATTGTGTTTAAACATTTTTGATTTACTACATAGTCTAAATTTATTTACGATATTTTGGAATAATTTTAGTTAATAGTTATATAATTCTTTAGCAGAATATTTTTTTTCATGCAGAGAAAGAATTATAGGTACATTTATCTTCGCAGACGCTCATGTACATTTTGTATTATAAAATTACATGTATTAAAATCAGAAACCCTTTTATTATTTGTGGTAAAAGACAACACCAAAATATCTTCATTACAATTAATATAAAACTGTTTTGAATAAAAAACAAATATAATAAAGTAGTCTGTACTTCGAAAACTAGAAAATAGAATAAAACAAAATTAAATACATATACCAAAAATAAATATACAAATATGTATAATTAAATCTTCGTCAAAATTATAATAACATAAAATATTATAATAGAAAATAATCCCATAATCATATTGCGCGATTTTCGGCGTAGAATTTAATACAAATTCATTGTTTTTAAGCGTCAAATTGCTATTTAATATTATTTCATACCTGACTTCACTTGATTTACATTACTTTCCAATTTGTGTGCCCTGTGCTATTTTGTGTGTTTACAATGTAATTACAATAATCCGGATTATGAAATATGAAATTTTCAAAAGGTAAAAACATGATGTATTGTTACAAATACAGCTACCGTTTATCGCTGATGGTTATTTCGATTTAAACGCAATGGTCTGGGCTTATAAATTGCTGTGAGATCATATATCATCAACAGTGAGTATAAATTTCGACAAAATTTCAAGTATTCATAAATGTTTATTTGATTATATTATATAAATAACTAATTCAAAAATTTCTTGAAATAAAAAAAAATCAAATACAATGCTTGACAAATCGGATTCAGCTACCGATATCTTTTTCACATATGTTTTCTAAGTAAAAAAACTGCAATAGAATTGATAACAGAATCTTATAGGTAACAAAGATACGCAGCCTAATGTTTCTGATAAATAACATTTGTTCGTTGTAAAGTCGTTTTATATTTTATTGTTTTTGCAAAACATATCAAATTAATTTTAAGAAAAATCACCTGGAAGATTTTGTCTGTAAAGTTTAAAAAATTACTAATTAGTATTTTATTAAATTCTGACAATATTTTTTTTTTAATATAAAAACTTTAAAATAAATAAAAATAATTGTATTTACATTTAAATATATAATTTATTTATTAATTATTAATGTCCACTACCATATGTAATAAATAAAATGTTCCGAAAAAAAAAAAAGTTATTATTAAAATCTCATTTTAAAAACTACATAAAATACGCTGACTAAAATTTTTAAAATTTACAGCAAAATTTTTCCCTAAAAACTACTATAAAATATAATATGTATTCTTTGCAATTTTATATTTAACTATCACTTTATAACAGCGTTATATAGCGAATCATTTAGTCAATTTATTAAAAAAATATTAAAATACGAAATATGCAATATGATAGCTCATTAAAATATATCCTGTTTAAATTCGGTAGTATATTGACTTAATTTAATGCAAAAAAAACCACAAAATTTACCTTTCTATCGCAGAATTGTTATCTATTTAAAAATTCTATTAAAACTTGGTATGTATAGTTCTACTTCTCTATGTTATTTCGACAACTATTTGCAGTTAGTATCTCTTTTTGCTTCAAAGAAAATGAACATATTTCTGCCTTTCTAGTGTAACTTCAATGTGTATATCTCTGGAAACATCTTAGGAAAATAATACTGTGTAAATTTCTATTTCAGTTCATAAAGAGATATAAATGTAAAGATAACTTTTGTGTACATTTTTGTGAACAAGTTGAATTAAGATTTTGACATCTCGTACTTTAAAACTGGTAATTGCAGTTTAATCTAGAATTAATTACTAAAAAAACGCTAAAATTAGTTTGTTTGATTGTAAAAAAATAGTAATCTTCAGGCTTTCATATATATATATATATATATATATATATATATAATTTTTAAAACCAAATTTAAAATGTATATTATAGTATTTATTATACAGTGGTTTCAGAAAGTTTATAGTTTCAAAAACTATATCTCAGTTAATAACTCTTATATAAATATAATTATTCACTAAAAAATAATTGAAATTCAGTTTAATTTGTATAAAATAAGTAAATAAAATAATAATAAAACATTATATACAGGGTGTTCGTTTGCCAAGTTGATATAGGACAATAACATGGGATATCGATAATATGCAGAATGCTTCTTTCTGAAGTAAAATTCGGAGAAATACTTAGAATACTTTTCCTTATAATAATGAAGATTCTAAAAAACAATTTAAAATTTTTAATAATGAGTTAAAAAAAAGAAGTTACTTAGCTATTATGCAGCCAATTTTTTACTCTATTCTACTGAATTTTTTCAGATTTTTTGAGCAAATTTTGAAAAAAGTCTTATTTTGAAAAAAATCCCAAGGGAAAAATTTTCAAAAAAAAAAATTTTTTTAACTAAACGATGCATTCTAGAATAATGGTTTCTTCACTTAATTATAGTATTCATTATTCCGCATTTTTCCATATCATGCTCATTTTCCTACACCTCATAGTTTTTGAAAAAAAAAAAAAAAACAAAAAAATCAAAAACAAATTCTAGTGCCCAAAAGGCACAAGCTAGCAAATTAAAACTAAAATCAAATTATATAAATTTTTATGCCCTATCGAAAAGTATTCTAAATATTTCTCTGAATTTTACTTCAGAAAGAAGCATTCTGCATATTATCGATATCCAATGTTATTGTCCTATATCAACTTGGCGAACGAACACTCTGTATAAATAGCAGTTCTATATAATAGTTTAATAAAAATATTAAAAATTATACGTATATATTTTCTATATAATAATAAAAAAAACATTATTGCTTTTACTAATATAAATATTCATGTTCATAGTTTTTTTTTTTTTAATAATAACAATTGTTCATCAGCATGGAAATTCAATATCAAATAAAATATTGCAGCTCTATTACGTGCAATAAAATAAGTATTTATAACAAATATAAAATTAAATTTAAAATTGTTACCTATATACGTAGATTTATCAATAATAATTTTCTAAAGAATGATATATTTTCAAATATCTATCGGATATCACGATAGATATCAATATTTAATAATATCTTTGGTTGTCGCGTGACTATTTCATGATATGTAATAAATTATTGAAAATATAATTCGAGGTTTTGTTAGATCGCAAATATGTGTGCATTGTATGAATTATGTATTGGAAAAAGTTTATCCAAAACGCTATCTGGATGATTTTAATAATTCAAATTCATTCATTATTGTTAAGTAAATATTTAATTTTACGATTTTATCGATCATCTTATTAGTGTTATGATACTGTTAAAAATTCGATATAGAAATTATTACTTACCACATGAGTAAGTCAAAATGTTAGTTATATTTGGGAAACAAAGCATTTTAACTAAAGATGTTTCATACAAAAGTTTTGTGACTTCGAAGAGGACATAAAATTAACTTCAAATGTTAATAATATTTCCTTGATTTACATATTCACCTAATGCTATTTCAAATTTCACAATTTGAAGATAAAAGTCGTAAACACAACATCCACATTTAAATATTATTAATAAGATTTTCCTACTAATGAGAAATGTTTTCTGCGTTGACACTAAAAGTTTTACAAATATTTCAATTTCCACTTAAGCGGAGTGAACTAATTTATAGTTAGAAAATTTAATAAATTTAAAAAAAATGTATTGGCCTAGCTTGAATTGGAACCCGGGACTTCCTGCTTTCGCGGCAGACATCCTAACTACTTTAATTGTACTGTCATCAAATTTGAAATCGGATTGAAATGTGACGAATAAATTAATATTTAATAAAACGTTTTATCAACATTTCAATTTCAAATCCATTTAAGCAAATTTAAATGAAATTTTTGTTTCAAAATCAATTACAAACAAATGTTGATGACAGTATTATTTATCATCGGAAACTGGTCAATGTACATATAAATAGAAAACAATATATTTCAATGTTGAAACTAGTAACACAAATAAAATTAATCCTAACATTAATTAAAAAATGCTATATCGATTAAATTTCGCGCGATAATATTACAATTAACACAAACAGACAAGCATCGGCCAAAACCAAAATGGCGTCTCATCAAACATGTACGTTTTGCTAATGAAATATGCATTGCGAGCAATAAATATTCAATTGGCGCCCGACTAAAATAGACACCTATTTCGGCCCGATGACGATTTTAATCGAATTAGGTTTGGTAATTCGAATTTTGAAAATTCATCTGGCGGCATATATACAGTTTACTACACCACCTGCAGCTAGGGGGACCGAGGCAATGTCTCCTCTCTCGTTGTGACGTAATCCTTTTACGCTGCTGCGAAAAACAAAAATACAGGCCCGTACTGACTGTTAATATTCCCACGGTTATTGGAATATTGGGAATGGTATGTATAGGCTGGATTGGAACGCTACAGCGCTAGCCGAATCGACCCGTGTCAGTTGCAATTTCACGTGTTACTGCCTTTAACCCTTTTCATGCTGATATCTGATTCGACACGCTTTAGATCTGGTTATCGCATCCATGGTTTGATGGATAAATGTCTGTTTAGATCGGACCCCGTTACGGAGATTGTTCGCCACTTAATAGGACAGTGACAGATTATTGATAATGCTTTGGATATTACAAGCAATCTTTTCTGATTATTTCAAGTAATATATGAGATCTTTAAAGGTCTCATAAATGTAAATAAAGCAAAAGTTACATGCTTGGATAAGAATGTTTCACGTAGATTAATTTCTGTTTGAATAAAAAAAAGTTTGTCCTAGACTCTTATAATAATTAAACTTTAAAAAAATATACTGCATATAGTCGTATCATTAAAAATTACGATTACAGTATTGAAAACTAAACTTAGAAACCGTAAGTGAAACAAAAGACACAAACAAGAACAAATTTCATGTTTAAGCACTAGATATTATAATGTGCACATTTAGGAAGTTATTTAATATGTGAGCAGCTGATGTTCCCCTTTCCAAAATGTAATGTCGCGTCGAAAAAACAAAGTCCCAACGACGAGGCACGTAATATGGCAAAGAATGAAAAAGAATGCACGGTGCTAAATTTTTACGATTATTACAGAAAATTCTAATGCAGAAAACGAGGCAGAATTCCTAACTGGGGGTTGCTGTCTCCATTACTCACTCATCTCGTACGTGTATGTTTAAGAACAAACACGGAAAATTATGCATTATGTCTATATTAGATTCTTTCTTAGCAGAAAAACAAGCAATTTTCAATAACTATTATAATAGTTAAAAATAAGTACAAATATTTGTTTTAGTAAAATTTTTATGTCTACAATATGATGCCAAAACGTGAGTAAAATATTAAAAACTGCTGTACATAACATTTTGTTCCAATTCGTACTACGACATAAACAAACAAAAATTCTGTAAATGTTCAAAATAAACAGAATAATTCAAATACAAAAAAAAATCACATCGAAAAAATAATATAGCTACAAAAAAAATGATCATATAGATATTTTCATAAATATTTTATTTTTTACATACACTGAAATTACGCTTAAGTTAATATATAAATTTGTATTAAAAATATAAATAATTAAAGTTAAAAAAATTTCTTATTATTAGTGAATACAATAAATATGTATAGAATATTGACTGGGCATGGTATATATAGCAGACAGTAAAAATTGTAAATTTGGTATGTATACAAAAATTAATCTACATAGTATAATGGTGGTATTCTGTACTTCGATTAGCGTAACCAAAATATTTTGTCTTTTTCTACAAATTAAATTTTTTTATTTACTATAAAAAACGCTATATTGCTGTTCAGAATACCATCATAAATGTTGTAGAAATTAAAAATTTTTCGGTATGTGTATCAAAATGTAGAAATTTTGTATTTTTGCAATAATTAGAAATAACTTATAATTATGTAATTCCAACTACATCTATTGAAATAATCTTTATCCATGAAGAGATAGAATAAAATAAATATTTATTTTTGATATTGAAAACTAAAACTGCATACGACAAAACAAAATATAAGAGATGATATTTTTGTTATTTTATATCTTGTAAATGTTGCAAGAACACATAGAAACATCAGAATTCTCATGAAAATAATAACAGTACAATTACCAGCAGTAAAAATTTCTACAATTTCTTGTTTTCTACAAGAGGAACTTCTAGTTTTCGAAATGTCCCACGATGGCACTACCACATAAAAGTAAGCAAATATGATGATTTTAAGTTTCGTTAATAGACATTTTACAACATACTGTTATTATATTTTGTGAATATTATCTCTGCATATCTTTACCGAGGTTGATGTTACATATAACCTATATTAATTTCAGTTATGAAACTTTGTCACAAATAATTTAATACTTTGAAATAAGCTGCTGGTTTGAAAAGAAAGTTTCCCTTAGCTAATCTAATTGTGTTATTATCTTTACGTTCGTGTATGCATTATATATTAGTTTGAAAAGTTGAAGATTACAAAAATGTTTGTAAAGGAAATTTATAGAAAAAATTCAATATAATTTTCAGATTGCTTGGAAGTATAATATAAATACATTTATTACGCACATAATTACTAAAATGTCTTATTTTTAGGATTTAAAAAAAAATATTCATAGAAAAAAACACGAAACTTATATTACACAATATATAAATATATAAAAGCCAAAAATCTATATAAAAAAAATAAAATGACTTGTTATTAACGTTAGTCATTAATAAATAATAAAATCATATATTCATTTGTTCATTTTTCCTGATGATGATGTACGAAATGTCGTTTATTAATAAAAATTAATACAGAACTAAATCCTAATGCCGTTTTATTTTAATATAATGAGTTCTGAAATATTTTTTTACTATGTTAAAATTTGTAAGTTACTATTTTGCGATAAAATTTAAAGTTGATTTCCAACCAGATTTATATTGATATTCTAGCATAGTAAAAAATCTTTCAAAACCCATTATATTAAAATGAAAGGCTTTAGATTATAGTTCTGTATTAATATTTATTAATAATCGACGTTTCGACAAACTCAACGTATGTTTTCATCAGGAAAAAGATATACTTTGCATCTTTTTCCTGATGAAGACGTTCGTTGAGTTCGTCGAAGCATCAATTATTAATAAATATTAAGACATAACTATAACCTAGACGATTTATTTTGATATTCTAGATATATCGAAATAACTTATTTCAAAATGTCGTTTCTTTACGAGTAACTTTAATAATACACATAATTTTTAAATATTTTTCTATATTTGAATCACTTTACAATAATTCTTTAAATAATACAAATTTAAAATTTAATAATAAAAACCCTCAGATAATAAACACATTATGATAATATATAAATTCAATATTTAATTAAAATTTTGTAATTTTATTTCTTTTTGATTCATTTGTATTTTAAAAAAAAATTCATAACAGACGTTAATGAATGTCTGTATTGCAAAAAAATAAATTAAAAATTTAAATTAAATAACGAAAACAGTTAATAAAAAAAAACGTAAAATGTAAAAAATTCCCGATTATATTTTTACCTTACCATCCATCGGATTTTTTCATTGTGTATTTTAAACGGTAAGAATTTTAAATAATCTAATAGCCAACACGTCCGGATTTGAAAAATTACATCGAGTCGACAATGCCAATAATTCGGAGAATGGCGTTTGGTTGGAAAAATTTCCGAATTAAATTCCATCAAATAGTCATGGAAAATGCAGAAGAGAAACTCCCAACCACGTAACATATATAAAACAAAACGGAAAAAAAAAACGAAGAACCCCAGTAGGGATATGAAGAGTGGTACGTTGATTGGAAAATATGTTCTGAGATTTCAAATTAGAACGAATGTGTGCAGTATTTCATACGTTCCCATCCAGTGGTACCAGCAGATATTCCATCGGTCCAATTCGTTCCTGCACGGGAGACTATTAAAAAGACACGCTGCCACGATATGGAAAAAGAGTAGAATTGGACGATTGCAGTTTGAGTTGAGTCGTAAATACTCACATGCGTTTCGCGTAATAAATATTTTAGTAGCAGAAGCAGTCCTATAATAAATTAGGCGACGGGGGTACTGTGTGTGTGCTTGGGCGAGCATTCGTTGCCAGTGACAATGGAAAGCTCTGACTGCAACTGGAAAAGAGATGGAGAAACGTAATTTCCATATGACGTCCCCATTGTTGACCGGGGGCCCCTACTTGATTGTTTTTCCTAGCATGGACCACTTGTGGAAGTGGACGGTAAAAATGCAAAGTTGTCAAAAACAATTTTGATTTCTGATGTGCATGCTGATATATTACTAGAAGCCTTTTTATATACAGATTTATGATAAATTTAAACAGAGAGGTTTTTCACTAAATAATAGTTGTCGCAAATAGTTCATTTATAAAACCATTTTGCGTATATTAAAAGTAAAAACACTTAAATATCTCTGATATTATTAATATTATCAAAATAAATTTTGCAATAAATATGTTCTACAATTGTTAAGATAAATATCAAAGTAAAAATCCAAAACTCATTATTAATGATTCGAGACGACAAATTCTAATAAAAATAATACAGAATTTGAACCTACACTGCTAAAAATAGTAAATTTATGTTACTATATATTTTCATGTAATTTTAGATAATTTAGGTTTTACATTAAAAATTGCTTAATTTAATTATTGCATTTATTATCATCGATAAGATTAAAAAAAAAAAATTAAGTAAAATACATTTTTAGATAAGTTTTAAAATGTTATAAAAATTCAAAATATCAATAAACTACACAGTATTTTATGTAATTTTACATTATTTCTAACAGTATAAAGCCTTTTAATTTAAATAAATATCGTAAGTTGATTTATGTTTTTCAGTAAAAACAATAATAACTTCTTTTTAATTTCAAGTATATTTTATATCCACTAAAAAAAAAACTTATGTAATATTACATAAATCGTCTATGTAAAAATGACATAAATTGTGTAATTTTTACGTAGAAAGTTTATGTAATATTACATAAATTTTTTTTGGTGTAATTTAATATATTTATGTTTAAATTCTACACAATCTTTCGGTACTAATATTTGTTCTAAATTTTTACTATGTCACAGATAAATCTATCTAAATAACAACATTTATAATTTCGGTTGTAAATATTTTTAAACAATTATCAAATCTTTTTATATTACATAAAAATATCTTTGTTCTTACTCATACAAAAATATTTTAATTATTTATTTCCACATACATAAACAAACTGAAACAAGTAATTAACAATGTTTTAAAATGCATTAATAACATTCTCTTGTAATTCATAACATAGTACGTTAAAAGTTAATGAACATAATATAATTTACACAAAGCAACAATGATATAATACGGTCTTGTAAAAATAGTGAAACAATGTTTACAAAAACCTTGATTATTTATAAAAACATCAAAAACTACTTACTGCATAAACAAAAACATTTGTAAACTGTAAAAACAAATGATAATATTCAAGAAGGGAAATAATATGTTTGTATTGTGTATTAACATCAATGAAATAGTTAATTATAAATAAAATAAAGTACAAAATATTTGTGATGATTATGTAATTGTATTATTCAAAAACACATTTCAAGAAAAACTATTTACTAATAAATAAATTTAACTTTAAAAATACAATAAATTAATAAATATATCAATAAATCAAAGAAAATGACAAACAATGTAAATATTAAATAAATTAATTAAAACAAAGCAGTTTTAATTGCTTACGGTTGTAATAAGTTAGTCACTAGAGACAGCAGCGCTATTAATAACAATAATATCGGTAATATTAGCCAGATAATTCCCGGTACGGAATCGGAACGGAAACCGATTGCGCCATCGATTTGTATATAAATGAAAATCGGGCAAACACCAATTTGATGATATTTTAATTATTTTATCCTTCAATTTAAAAATACATCAACATTTTGAATTATTACCGAAATGTAATAACCATACAGTAAAATCGGCTGTTGGTCGCGAAAATATTTTTTTAATGATTACTAGACACATGAATAAATACATTTTCATTAATTAATTAATATCAATTTACATTAAATTCAATTAATATATGGTTCGTTGACAAAGCAGTTTTGCAAATGAAATACGCACAAACCTATATGAACGAATGTATGTAGAAAAATTTTCCGTAATTAATTTTCGATTTACATTTTCCGGGTTTAAATCTGTTGTAATTTATTGCAAATCATGTGTGCTGAAATCATTCATTCATTATCATGTTCATATGCAAAAATTTACATTAATATGATTATTAGATATCATAGATAACCAATGTTTTATGCCAACATAATATAAACGACATAACATTTAATTATATGTACAAGAAAAAAAAAATTCTATTTTAATAATTATAACTAAAATACAAAAGTGAATAAAAGTTTAGTTATTTATGAGTTCATATAAATATGAACTCAATTTTCAAATTTGTAAAAATTATTGATGTTATTAAAATCTCATCAATTAAATAAACAAATATCTAAAATTTTGTCATTTAATTCTAATGAAATAAAAAAGTTATTTTATTTTTTCTACGTACAGTAGATATGTTATAATAATATATGTTTTAATGCTTAATTTATTGTAGACATTATTTATTCGGTATTCCTGTATGCAAGATTTTATTAAATACATTGTCATTTTATTTTAAGCAATATAGTGCATAAGTTATAGGCCCATGATTAGTTTTTATTTTATATTTTCCTAAATTTAGGCTTATCCTAAGTGCGTATAATGAAACTTATTCTAATAAGTAGTTTATTTTACAACAGTAATTTTAAAACTGTATCCATCATAACTAGAGACACCGCATGTCTCACCGAGATTATAGTACCAGCCAGTAACTTTATTAAATATGTATTTTATAACATTTGCTCATATAAAACATTTTCAAGATTTTAATTTAAAAAAAAATAATATGTTTTTCATATAACTCAAGTTAAGTATTTTATTTACATAACTTTGAAAAGCTAAAAATTAATATTGTATTGTTGTAATTCGTTTATTATTGATGCAAAACTAACACCAAAGCGTAATTATACCAAATAAATATATTATTTTGTATCAACATTTTCCAAGTACTTTTCTTTGTAAAAACTGTATTTATAAATCCGTTCCATTAAATCTTTTACAGTTTTAATATCTCTAGCGTAAACATCAAAACTGATGTCAAAATCGCAAAACTTTTTAATTCCCTTGCGTCCCCCGAAAATATTCATGTATAGAGAGATTCAACGAGATAGATGTTTTACGTTAAAATTAAATTACATTTATCATACATGACTCATAAACAAGTTGGAATACAACATCATGTAATAACTAATGAAGCAATATTCTCTGGCGTACGGCTGACGATGCACCCATCACTGAAAACTCATGGAAACTGGTTGACAGAATTGGTTGTTGGGTATTCCGAGTATCCAGGCATAGCGCCATGTGCGCGCGAAGTGTGCCTATGTGTGAGTGTATATGTGTCTCTAATGAATTCTTCATATCCAAGCAAATGGAATCAGTTTAAATTATAAATTGACATTTAAATTGAACGTATGACATACATCAAACATTCAAATTTAGAGAGCAACGACATACGAGATTCGGCTACAATATTAGATTAGTTTTTGCCAAACCATTTTAGGATATTAATTTTAATCAACGGAATATAAATATGTTTTGCATATTATCTGAAACCAGTCTTAAAATATTCTAGAAATAAATTTATTCCATAAGTAAAATCAGTATAATAATAATTAAATATTATTACTGAATTAATATTTCCTTAGAACAGAATAAAATATCTATATGCCCAAATGCAAAAGGTATTATTAACTTAATCGAAGAGTTAACTAGGCAACTAGATTGTCAACTGTCTTCGAACAACCTCATTGATTGGTCAGTTGGAAAATTAACAAAGTGGTTAGCTTACAAAGCATTAAACAATGCTTTGTGTAACCAAGCCATAGTTTGTATTACCTACAAGCGAAAATTGTACAGAGTATTGAATTTTCTATGAAAGCATACTTGAAATTTTTAATATTGTTGTAGTTACGTAAAAGTATTGCAGGTCTTTGATCAAAATTCAATTGCTTCGCCCATTTTCAAATACTTGTACATATATTGATTTATGTTTATAAAAAAAATTGAGGTTAGTTTAGTTATTTAAAAAACACTTTGAACTATAAAAGGTACATTTATCAAACTTTTGCTCATATAAAATTTGTAAAATTTAATGCGTATAATCATGTATTATCACTATTTTTTAAATTATTTAAATTTTTAAATTATTAAATTAAATTATAATAAAATAGTTGTTCTACTTTTGCAACATGAATTGAAAACAAGTTATAGTTTTTAATTTATAAGAAACAATTGTCTTCCACATGTCAAACAGAAGACGAATCTATTCAATTCAATTCCTATCGCCATATAAATTCTTGCAAAAACAACAAACAACTAATACATCAACAACAAAAACAACAACAACGGGTGCAAAATTGTAGAAATAGAAATTTTCTTCAAAACGTCAGCACAGAGAATCGATCTCCCAAAAGCAAAACCTTAACGCAAGGTAAAACCGAACTGCTTGGTATTTATGTCAAACAAGAATAAATACGAAGGGGCCTGCATCCGAGAGGGTCGATATCCAAAGGGCAG
Source organism: Clivina fossor (assembly GCA_963966155.1). Taxonomy (NCBI): domain Eukaryota; kingdom Metazoa; phylum Arthropoda; class Insecta; order Coleoptera; family Carabidae; genus Clivina; species Clivina fossor. The sequence continues at coordinate 25,596,649 of OZ014552.1, read as the reverse complement.
GCGTCGGTGCTTATCGTATTCTCAACGTAGACGCATACGAAGAAGAAGAAGAAGAAGGAGGAAATGAAGGCAAAATCCGACAGGATCTTCGAAAGATGCGATGACAGTCCCGGCTGGACTGAGACTTTCAACGACAAACTAGAGTCGAGGCTAAATACGGCAGTCTTCTTGCAGGGTCAATTTGTATGTACTTGCGTACTCTCTCTGATCTGAATCGGGTGCAGTGATGTCGATATACTTATCAGTTTCTAACACTATTTGGGGTGAATTTCCTAATAGGGTGTGTAGATAGTGTTTTGTGATTAAATTTTATGGTAATGCTTTCCTACTGTATGAAAGAACTTAATCTTTTCGTTTCTTAGACATTTTGATTATTTATTAATAAATATATTAAGACTGTTTTATATTAATATTTTCTAAACGTTTGAATTTATGTTTAATAAATAATATTTGTAAATATAGAAGAGGCAATGCTTATATATCCATTTTATTCGATTATAAAAAATATTAATTTTTAGCTTTTCAAAGTTATCTAGATAAAATACGTAACTTGGTTCATGTTTAATAATTTATGAGTTATATAAAAAACATATTTTTTAAAATTAAAATCATAAAAATGTTTTATATGAGATGACTAAACAAATAAATTAGAACATCTAAAAAACGAATTTGTATTACCAGCTATTTTCTAAAAGTTATAGTTATTTTTTTTTAATATAATCTTTTGTCCTATACAAAATTATAATTTTGAATGTAAAAAAACTAATTGATAATGCAAAATAATTAATAGAAATAAATTGGAATCAACTTTTTTATTAACATCTTTTTGAAAATTTTAATATTATTTTTAAATACTTTGATAAGTTTTGAATCAAAAAGTTTTTCATTTCTTGTATTGAATTAATAACAGTTACAATTATTAGATAATTGAATAAATATTTGAAAATAATACAAATAATATTATTTAAACCATGTTAGAAAAGAAATATATAACAACAATATTTACTATCTCTTCGATAACCTGAAAAACTATTTAGGATTGATAGTTTGAAGTTTTCTAAAATTTTCAACATATTTTAAAAGCTTTGAAAAATATATATATATCTACTTACATACTCCAATAGATAGTATAGTAAATTCAATTTTTTTTACCTGAAACAAAAATCAATATTTTAATATCGCTTGTAAATAGAACATTAATAATATTTTAAAAGTACATCATGAATTAGTTTCCATACATCAAAAAACCATAATCCTTATAGCAAAAAAGTTCACGTTAATAAAATATTAATACAAAAAGAAAGCATCATACAACGTACAAAAAGAGTCTTTATCCTCGGATTGCATTATAGTAGAGACTAGTTAATTAAGAAAAGAAGAATACAATAATGCATGTCTCATACGAGTAGCAGAATCAGACTTCATATTGTCAGTTATTTCCCTGCACCGAAGAAAACGGGGCTTGTCTAATCATAGCGCCCCAGGGAAATTATTTTGAGGATTTAAATTTTAGCCATGCGCTAATATGTTAACAGCAGTGTAAAATGAATACTGAAGCACCGACTTCGTATGCCGTTTGATTCTCGCTCGATTTTCTTAAATCCGCGGATTTGAAAGTCTCCCTTCAAAATTTCCCAGCTTTAGTTCTTAGAAATCAATTTTCGAAGATATTTTCAATTAGGAAAGTTGTAGAAATTTTGTACTTCGGTAGATTTAAAAACATTGTATTTTGTTAATTATAACATGATTAAAATATTTATACTAAAATTATATTTATAGATAATTTTCTACTTTATTTTAACCAACAACAAAACGTCAAAGTATTACTAATGTATTTATGACAACTATTATTTAGTGAAAACTTCTCTGCTTAATTTTATCATAAACTGTATTTTTAATAAAATTACCTTATAAACAATGTTACAAAAAAAGGTAGTGATATTTAAGATTTCAAAGTTGGAGACACTGAAAAATAATAAAGTTTTATATTATTATCAAGTTCTCCTTCAATACAAATTGATATATGTCGGCATATTTATAATTCTTAAAGAATGTAGGTACAATTTCTAAAACTTGATAGTTTCAATACGACAAAGTATTAAAAAACCTAATGTAAATCAAGTTTTAATTAAATTTTTTATAAGATCTAAATCAAATTGCCGAGAGATTCTGTATGTTTGTGTGCGAAATGCAAGAAAGTCAAATTGAATTATGCAAACAGTAAGTTCGTTTAGTGAGTGGTCGTAAAATCGTATTCGGAAATCGACGGAGACATTAAGACGGTTTCAGTTTCAGCAAAACGTTACCCGTTTCAAAACCGGTAAGTCTCTGGCCCCAACGATTTCGTGTCGTTGCGAACAATTATAGTTTATTGCTAATGAACATTCCGAACGCGATTTTATTGTCGCCGGCCTATTGATTTCGATGCTCGTATTTTACGATACCCTTCCCATGGGCTGTTAAAATCAAGGCGCCTTTGAGTTATTGCTCCAGCTATTAAATGGTCAATTGTTTCTGCTATTTTAATTTCTATTATTGTTCAGAAAACTTAGAACATAAAACGATTTTTATTTCAGTGCACAAAATTGTTACATTTAACTATACATTATTATAGTCTGCAATATTTTAAAAAATAATTAATAAATATAATACAAAACACACCAATTAACATTTATTGTAAAAGCAACTAATTTTGTTTTAATATTTTGCTTCCTAAATATTGCGTCATTTTAAACAAATATCAAAACGTTACAAAACATTGCATCCATTGTATTAAAAACTAGTTTGTTTAAAATATTTCGCTCATGTATTTTCAAAACTAATTAGTCGATGTTTCGTTAATAACTGTCAAATTTATTCTAATAAACATAATTCAGTAACATTTACAATTATATTTTATTTTAATCTGGAATTACCCAGAGAATAAACCGCGCCAATATAGATTTGCACATAAATTCAAATCTGTAATTTCATAAAGTTTCAATTCCCTTTCCGAAATCACACTGCCTAGGTATCCGTTAAAATATAATTTAAAATATTCATCGCAGTCAGCCGTGTAGCTTCCAAAATTTAACAGTCCCCGAAAGCAACAAGGTACACATCCCTGCCACCCCCCCCACCCCTTGTCCCCGGCAATACCCTCTCGTAATTTACCGTGTGTAGTTATATTGAATAATTGATAGACGTAGAATGAGAGGCATTGCGAGCGAGTGAGACGTAGGCGATCGTTCGAAAACAGATGCGTGCCGAGCTGTCAAAGTAGTACTAGACGGGCGTTAGTTTGTACCTCCTTGGGGAAATAATGCGGCCAGTACGACGGTGGTGGTGAGGCGGACTGCCTCCCTCGAGGTACAACGGGATTTATTATCTATAAAGTATTTACTCAGTTTCGGGAAGGTATTGGGTGTGTGTATATATATGGAATGGTCCCTCTTCAGCGTGATGGGAGAGTCCGTTTTTCGGAAATAGTCTGTGATATAGTGAAATATATACCAGGGTCCGCTGATTTATTCCTAGGTATATAGCTAGACTATAAATTGTTATAGATATGAAGCTGTGAAATGTGCATTCAGATCTGTTTTGCTTTGCTTTCTGTTATAGTCACTCATACTGCATTTTTGCATGATAGAGGAATATAATTGCGCGGCATCTTCTTTCTTATTTAATTAATTTTAAAATTAACAAAACATTATTATAATTTTATTGTTTATAGTTCGTAAAATTTCCATGAACAACTTAAATTAAACATCCGTTATATGACAAGACATGTTCGAGAAAATAACACAAAGAAATTTATCTGTAAATAAATTTTCAAATTTGTTAACTGATTTCAAACAATAGACTATAAACGTAAAATTGTAAAAATTAAAAACAAAAAGTGGCATTAAATTATATAACCAAACTAATACGTAAGTCCATTATTAAATACAAAAACTAATTTTCCAATAACATAAAATTTACTTATAGAAAATACAACTCTCTGCACTTATGGCATGAGAGTATTTTAATTTTATTTTTGAACATAAAATTTATTAATAGTAACTAACAACTAAAGATAATAATACGAGTTTTATATTTCTCAGCAAATCAACCTTCTGAAGGAACAACAAAGGTAAATATGTTTATAGCTGCATGCATGCTTCGAAGCGTGTAGATAGCCGATAAGACATGTCGATGAGATTTCTTACAGTGGGGACCACCCACGTACCACGTAACCCAGCCACGGCCTCCAATTCTCCTGTCATTCCGTTCTGAACTTAAATTCATATGAAATATAATTAAATCCCAACATGTTTCTATCGCACGTAACACCTTCTCCGGATGATTGAAGAATTGGTATTATTCCACTTTTTGAATCGGGGAGGATTAGGTTGTTTTCATTAGCTTAGAACAAGAAATTTTTCTACATTTTAAATTGTAGATGCGTGTTGGTGTGTTTGTGTGTTGATGAATTATTCATTTCTCACTTCTTAAATCGTCCTCAGACGAACGTTCGACTTCGTTTGGCTTTACGAAGCGATGCAACGAAATGCAATGCAAAGAAAGATTTATTTTCTTCTCTCTTGTTTTTTTCTGGATGTTTTTAAGATTAAAATATGCGCGTTATCTGATAAGATTACCTCGGACATGGACTTGAAATATCTCCAAGAGATAAGTGTTGATTAAACATATCTTTATAAAATATTCTTCTGTTGTGATTTATATGTATTAATCAAAAGAACGGCATTTGTGATAACAATAGTTTAGTCATTTTAATACAATAAAAAATAGTTTTTAGATCACTGATACATAAAATAATATAAATAATAATAAATAACAGAAGTTAACTACTAAATTCGAGAAAAAATATGATTAAGTTACTCTATCAATGTTAATAATCGAAGAATAAAAAAAAATGTATATAGCATTTTTAGTTTTTGAATTAACAAATTAATTTTTTTAACGTTAACCTTTACCATATGTTAATACTTTTTTGTAGCATTGTATTATAAAAATATTGTTAATAAAAGTTATTATTATTATTTTAAAAATAAAATCCCTTACCAATTTGAATAAAATGTTACTATCTACTGAAAAGAACAGCAAATCTTAATAGAAACGAAATCTTAATAGAAATCAATAATAATATTGTGACTTTAGTTCTAAAAAATAACAATTCTTTTCTCGTAAACAAAACATAAAAAGTAATTTATTTAATGTAAATTTCATCTATTTTCCGCAACGCAGATAAAAATTCTGTTTTCCCTCCCCCACCAAAACTTTGAAGTTATATTATTTTCGTTCACTATTTGTTAACGATGGCTCGTCAAAGCAATTTGAAAATACCCAGTTTGTAGCCGAACGGAATCGAATCCGAAAGTTTGTTAGAAAGTGCCCAGGTTGGCAGAAAAAATCGATCGGTCAGACAATTCTTTGATGCGGATAACGAAATTTATGTGTGCTTTTCATCGGTATTCACTGACTATTTTCCATCAAAAAGACGAGTAGAAAAAAAAAGAGCGAACAAACGAGAAGTTCAACCATTTCCGGAAAAATATCGCATGACATTGGACATAGTTTAGTATCTGTATCAAAATGCAAAGCCTTAGTAACTGGACACTGTAAAGTTAGAACATAAAGGTTCTAAAAATGCTCTTCGATATATCTTTGAATATGTTGACAGATCAAATGTAGTAGTCTAGTCAGAAAAATAATTTTTAAATATTTATTTCTCCTGTAATAAAACATTAAAACATTGCTATATTATATTTGGTAAATCAGTTTTAGACGTTTATCTAAACACAAAAACATTACTGAGATAAAATTTCATCTGTGAAAAACATATTAAATGTTGGTCAATGCAAACATAAAGTAGTTAATCAACAAATAATAAATAAAATAACTTAAAAAATTAAATAATTTTTACTGTACATGACATTTTAATCCCTTTTGCTCATAAATGGTTTCTCAATTTTAATTTTTCATTATAAAAAAAAATATTTTTGCTTTAAAATTTAACATAAATAAATTAACTGTGTTTAATTATTTTTGGAAGTTCCCTCACAATCTACTTTTCACATTCAAGAAATAAATTCACCTACAAAATAAAAAAAAAATACTAAAAACCTCAATCTCATTAAAAAACCAAAACCCGAAATTCGCCTACAAACATCAAATTCCCAAAACGCTGACCAGCGTCCAGCATCTAAAATCCAACATCATTTATTTCGTCAATAAACAGAAACCATATCGCCATCATTGAATTGTAGTATCTCAGCAGAAATCTGTTTCTAAGGCCCCGTCTGTTTCCTAGAAAATGGGCCTATGCGAACCGAGAGGCAAGATCCTCGCACATTTGAAGTGTGTGTTGTGGTATTAGGCCGGGGAAATGCTCGAACCACAATGATTATAGCTCACTTGATACACATTTCTTACTCTTGGTTTATTTATATGGGACTCCAGTTTTTTTTTCTACAGCTAAAGAAAATGGTAAATGTATTTTGTAGTGTTTATAAAAGTTTATTTGTCTCCTGGTGGCTGACTTCCGAAAAAAAGGTCTGATAGTCAAATGGAAATGACAACATAGAATCATTATTGCTAATACGATTTTTGTTCGAATATTATATAATTATTGTGTATCAGACGATTATAGCATTTCATATCTTGTCCTGATTTTATGTTCCCAAAAGAATTAGTTTCCCGGATTTATCATTACATATCATAGTGCTGATATAAAATAATTGCCCTTAAATCACAAACGATAATTAAAAAAAAATGCTATATACGTATGTCGAAAGCTAAGTTTTCATCATCAGTTGCAAAAGATAAAGCTAAAGTCCTAATCAGTGATCTAAGGTTACAGAATAACTCAATGTACCAAGTGATCAAAGATCATTAATTTAATTTATTTATATTATAAATTACACAATTTTTTGTATAAAATTTAGTACAATTTTTATACAATTTAAATTGTCCTACTTAAAGTAAAATAATACAAATTTTAGAATTTGTATATTAAAAATATAAAATATTTATAATATTGGTATATTTTTAATGCAATGATACTACGTAAAGTTTAATTATATAAATGTTAGAAAAATGTATGATTCAATGTTTTAACAAATCATGATTATACTTAAATTATAAATTAGTTATATTTTATTTTTTATACTCTCTACTTTCATGTATAATAATCAAATTAATAATGAACAAAGTCTTAGCAAACTTCGTAAAAATAAAATATAATTTTTTTAAATTTAAATTCATAAATATGATAATTAATTAACAAAATTACAATAACGTTATTGTTTTTAACAAGTACGTAAAAAAACATATCTTATAAACAGTAACACATGGTACTGAATTTAACAACATTCTCTCGTCATAAAAAAATTCACATTTTGAAAACATCTCATGTCAATCCACAATATAAAAACAAAAACTACGTAAACATTAAATATATTATTACATAACAGTCCCTCACTTATATTATTTAGAAATGTGCATTGTATTACAACCATTTTCCGACAAAGATTATAAACTAAAAATCTAAACATATAACTAAAAATCAATACATTTTAAACCAGTATATTGAAAACGATAGAATGTTCGTAATTCACAAAGACATTCCAGACTGAGAAACATACAGAATAGTTTTCTAAAAAAAAAAAATCATCCGTGCTCTACATGAAACAAAAGAAAATAAATAGCCAATAGAAACGATTTCGACAAAGACATACATACATATGTTCGCTGACATATTAAACTATCTCTGTATCTATATATAGTAAAAAACACAAAAAAATAAAACATCCAATATTCGTTGTGAAATAAAAGTCTTCAGTCGTAGAAACCGAAGCCATAGCAATAGTAGAAAACATTTTTCCATATTAGATCTTACTAACATTCTTTCGTTAGCCAGCTTAAACATATTTCATTTGAACTATATAATATACTAGATGTTATACTCTCATACAACCAATTCTCTTTTATAATATATATTATTTTGTTTCATCTTTAATCTGTGATATTAGCTGAATCTCTGATTTCCGATAAATAGCAAATTTTATACTTTATATTATAACATATGATAAATACAGTTGAAAAAAATATGAAACAAAATTAAGGTATATATGTATTTGATTTAATCGAAAAATTATAATACAATAAGCAATAGGGCCAAGATATCCAATATCTAATAACTTAAAACGTCAAATATCAATCTCCTAATAATAAAGATAAATGATGCTCCTATAATTTATTTATCTAATAGCTACACTTTTATTAAACAATGAATATCTTAGTTCTTAAAGTGGTAAAAAATTTTAACTATAGTTTTCGTAAATATCATCAGAAAAGTTAATTATAACGAATTTTAATAATTATTACACTAAAATCAACATTATAATTTTTAAATAATAATGTAAATTTAGTCTAATTTTACAAAACAATAATACCCAAGTGAGATATTCGCCATACCATGTATACCATTACATTCTGTATACAGCGTGTCCGATAAAAAAAAAATTGGAATGTATACACAAGGCAGAACTAGTTCAATCTTCCTCCGTGTGTGTGTAAATATTACCACACTCTTCGGCAAGGTAACAAGAGGACTAAGAAGCGTCGTATAGAAAAAAAGAAAACGAGAGAGGTTGACTCTTTGAGTTGTGAGTTTGAGAACGGGGCGGTGCAAACAAAGAACTTTTGAAAGGCATCAAAGCGGTATCAATTCTTAGGCAAACACGTAGTAAAATTCGATACACTTCTAACACGCGTTGTGTGCATGTGTGTGTTAGTGTTTGTGTTAACAGGACAGTGACGGCTCGTCAATGGAAGGGACACTTTGTACATACTCGTATACTAGCAAATGGACTTGTTGATATTCAAAAACATTGTTCTATATAGCTAATCTTTAAAGAGAAATTGTATTTAAAAAATATGAAAATTAGCTTTATGTTTTGTACAATAAAGTCTCATTCGGACTGCCGTTTTAGTTATAGGCACAAGAATTTGACCAATCCAAACAGTTGGTATAAAAACTAAAAATGTTTCAAGCGTTTGGATTGGTGAAATTCTTATACGTGTAAACTAAAACGGCAGTCTTAATGAGACTTAATTTTCTTAATTTAAAATGCTGAATTAAATAATTTTATTAAGAAAATATATCTAGTTCAAGTTTATAGTATAATAAAATTTTTGTCTTTTTCTATCAAATGAAAAAGTCCATTTACCAGCAAAAACACTCTGTAAAACTATGGGTCCGTTCAAACGACCACCATAAATCTACACATTTCAATACAAAAAATATACAAAAAGTGTGTTTTGTCTAAATCTATTTAATTAAGGCAGCTTCGTTTATTTTTTATTTTCCGTAACACGAAAACCAGTATTAAGATATAACCCAGGCAAACAAAAAATATTTTCATTTGTTAAATTATACGTCCAATCTTTTTAGTATTTCTCCAAAATAAAGGGCCGCCCATGTCTAAAACCTAACCTAACTTCCATCACAACGCATGCGTGTTAGTTTAAGCAAAAAACAAACTAACCACTTCAGCTGCCCAGTTGGTTTTAAACCAAAAATAAACTAAAGCAAAGATGTCGATTCAACTAGGGTTCGATCATATCATTGAAAAATCTAACATGAAATAACCTAGCTTTTACCGGCGATAATATATAAATTCTTTGCCGCCATTAATAAAAAAAAAACCAGAGCACTCGATTGTAATCTATTAAATAAAACGTGTTGATAACCTATCTATAGCATTTTAATAGCTTTAAATTATTAATCATTTGATAAGTAAATATTTCGGTTCTCCGTTTTGGATTATCTCAGCGGGGCAACTTTTTTTCCTAGCCTAATTATTTTCGATTATATATCGTTCGGGTTGTTAAAATGATGTGTTGTACTAAAAGTTTAAATTAATTTTATCGAGAGAGGAAGTTGAAGAAAAAAAAATAACAAAAATCTAGATGTATACGTTGAGTATTATTTACATAATATGCTAATAAAAATTTTTCATGACTTATTTCGTCGGCCAAAAGTCGTGAGTTTAGAAAAGAAACAAAATTATTTCCTTACAACACGGGTATATTTCATTTGTTTTCGCTGTGTTCGTGTTATTATTTTTACTGCCATAATTTCTTGTTCAAATTCCATGGTTTTTCTTTTTCATAAATATGTATTTACCTATAAACTCAGTACAGATTTTAAGTGATAAGATTTTTTTTTGTATTCTGCTGAACAATGTTAGGATATTTTTGCTTTCTTCTAACACAGTATGACGCACAAAATTATAATAATTTTAAAATTTATTTACTATTTATTTAGAAAATTTAGCATTTTTTCTTATACAAGTCTTAAAGAATACGATCTAATGGCAATATTAATTTGACTATGTTTTCATGGTAATTTAGCTATATAAACACAGTAGTTTTACAATATTTATTGTGTCAAAAACAATTTTCAAAATAATTTTTTCAAAAATTTTCTATAAAAATATTCCTTTTTTAAATATATAGGTAAAAATCTTCTTATACAGGTCACTTTTGTAAACATATTTTTTTTTTAATATTTTTACAATTCCAGTGATACCAACTATATTTCTTCACAAGCCATAAGTCTCCGCACTCATTATACATTACACCTTGTAATTGTCCGTCCGAAGAGTTCCAAGCGCTCTCGAGTGGCATGACACGTCTCTATGTAAACAATTCCCGTGGTAAAAAAAACGTAACAATAGGACCTGAAGACATAACAATTTATCAAGCGTTCGTTATACGAGTTACAGGCGCGGACCGTGGGCGTATGCTTTCCCCCCTTGGCTCGTCTCGCGTGAAATAATTATGTAAAAATATTTCAGGTCCGCTGTTTTGGACGTCCTGCTGCGTCCGAACGAACTAGGTAACTATGGGACCGATATACTGGCTTAGAATCACGACATCGGCATGAACTGGCCCAGTATTTTAACTCCTAAATGGGCAACGTTTATTGTTTTGTTTTTGTTTTTTTTTTTGTTACGAGATATGTCGGTGATGTAATTCATGTAAATACAAAGTTTAGTTGCTAGTATTTTTACAGTAAATATAGTTAAAATACATGCTTAAAAAATTATTTATAAAATGAAAAGTCATAGACATCAACAAATTCTAAAATGCATTAGAACTATTTCAATTATAATGTTTTTAAGGGAAAATAAATTACAATTTAAAGAGAAACAGGTCCTCAAATTTTACAATCCTACGACTATATAATTGATGTAAGAAATTTTACTAACACAATAAAAATACAAGATAATATATTTTCTCGCTTTAATTTCAATAAAACAATAAAAATATAATTTACATTTTGAATTACAAATATAACCTATAAAAATAATTAATTACGAGTCATACATCGTAAATAACACTTTCTCTCAAATAAAAAAAATTAAATAAATATCTACGAGACAATAAACAATGAAATTCAAACCTAACATTAAATAAAAAAAACTAAATCGAATAACTATCAATGATAAATAAAAAATCTTTCGATTGTAATAAACTGTCATAGACCGAAACGTAAATAACAGCTATCGGAATAAATTTCGAATCAAAAAATACCATGTTGATATGGCTAATGATAGTGCTTCAATACGATGTAGGTATCATAAGATGCACCAAAAGATGGCGTTATCATCGACAATATCTCTACCCACTAGAATAAATCTATTTATCACACAGGCTAACAGACTATGGACAAGCATGAAAACTATCTTTTTGGATATGGAATCAACACCATATTTGGATAGTTCTTTGTAATGGACCCATACAAACATTTATATATAGTGTGTTGGAGATTAATGGAATGTTAAATATTAATATGATGGTATCTTATCTTTGTCTTGTGATAAACTAATTGAAAAAGTGAGAAGATTTTTAGAATTGTGTTACATTTCATTACTATGTAAATAAAACAAATATTTCTGTCTGTAAACAATATATTTCATCTTTCCGAAAAAGAAGAGATCATTTGCGCTAAAATTTTGTACTTTTTAAAATAAATTGTGCAGGTATTGATTATTCATTAAAAAAATATTAAAACATACATATACTATCATGCCACGTATCCAAAATGGTGTGGCAAAAACTCTTTCCGCAATCCCGAAATTAATTATCTCCAAACATTCTTATTTATACAAGCAACTCAAATTCAAATTCATGATATCTCTAATATATGCTCTTCTATTCCTACCATTTGGAAACTTCCAACTTACCATTAAATTAGTTTGGAATTAATTTAAAACCATATCAGAATATTCAGAATTTAGTTGAATCAAATCTTATATTTGATCTTCCGATCTTTATAGTCCAAAAGACAAATAATAACCAGTTAACGTTCATGATAATTACACCTACACACAACAACAAATAAGTTTACTTGACACCAGACAATTGTCTATTTTCGTAAATATGTGTCGAAAATTCCTGTTTGCCTTACACGCAGATAATTCCAATGATAAAACGCGTGGTGTTTGTCCGAAAAGTGGTTTATTGTCTCGGACAAAAAAAAAGCCTTCGCAAAGCACAACATTTGCTGCAGAGTATAAACTAAAACCTGCGTAGCAATTTAACCCGCTAAAACACACAAAATAAATTACTCGCCACGAGAACTTATCACCCTCGTCTAACGACACGAATAAAAAGGTTAAATTAATTTAGCCAAAAGAGAGAGATTGAGAGAGAGGGAGAGCACCGGGAAACGCAGCTCAGAGAAGTAGGAAAAAAAGCGTACACAAATGTTATCGTGTAAGTCGTGTCATGCAAATTCGCCGTTTACGTTCTCTCACTCGCATGTCGCGCGACCTAAAGAATATAGTCCTCCTCCCCACAGCCCCCATCCACTAACTTCCGAGACAGCCCTGTTGGGTAGATTTACTTTGCATATCTACAGCAACATGCTAAACGTTGTGTTCTACTTGCTATATGAACAAAATATGCCTGATTAGAAATTATACCTCTTGCTGTGTTTATATCATACTGAACAAACATAAAAAAGAACTTGGCCTTTTTCAAAGAAATATACACAATGCTAACGTTATATCTTTACTAAATAATTGAGATTGTTTATTGTCGTTTAATTCACATAAGAAACACGTTTTAATCTTTAAATGGCTTAAGTTACATTACTATTGTAGATTAGCTATTTTTGTAGCTCAAGGAATTAACTTTATCAAATTTGTACTATCTATAATATTATGAAAATTAAATGTCTGTCTGGCTGTCTGTCTGATAAATTGTAACTAAAAACAAAAGATTTGAAGCATACTGATAAATTTATATATAGGCCACTTTGACGTATCACATAATTAAAAAGCAAATATCTTCAAAAATAAAATTTTGTAATTATTGTAGATATAAAAGAATCTATCATAAAATTTGTTTCAAATCGTATAAACAGTATATCTAAAATAAATTTTGAATAGTTTTTCCAGAAAATTAGCAAAAGTTCTGAATTAATATTTATTATAATCGACGTTTCTTGTAAGCAATCAGAAATTCTCTCTAAATATTTTATTGAAATTGGATAAAATGTAACCAAAATAAAATATTAATATTTTTTCTCAAAAAGTTGGCAACACTATGCGAACATAAAATTATTGTCATTGATACTAGAAAAATCTATCCTAAAAATTTAATAATTTTTCACTCCAGAAATTGAAAATACTGTGAAAAATAAATTTATGTAATTATCATTAATATACCAGTAGAATATATCCTGCAAATATGATTTAAATCAGATAAATAAAATATTAAATTCTGACAAAAAGTAGAGTCTTAATAAAACTTTAAAAAACTTAATAATTTTTTCATTGAAAGAAATATACATAGTTCACATTACAGATTACATAAAATTATCATAAATAATCTGTATAAAGTTAGCCAGAAAATAAACAAATAAATATATTTACGTATATTTATTATTATGCAAGTGTAGTCAAGAACAAATACAAATAAAACCAAATCAAAAAAATAAAAGAATCGTTTTAAATTTCTGACAGATTTATGTTTGTAAATGTAAACAGATTTTTAGCAGTAAAACCGTTTCGATGTAACATTAGTAAAATTTCCCACGATTTGCAATAGTTTTGTTGATAATGAATCCGTATTATTCTGTTTGCTTAACTTGTTTGTATTGCGTGCTATAATCTATCAAATGATCGAGTATTCATTTATGTTATCCCTGCAAATACCGTGTTGCATTTTAATAGTATTGATTATTTACTTTTCCGTTTGCCCTTTTCGAAAGCGATCAAATAGAAATTTATACGCTCTATTTGCGATCGGATTCTTTAAGTGACACTAATGCAGTGATAAATACATTTTAATGCTAATAATATTTATCAAACTGTAAGTAAATAAAACTTAATATATAATTTATTAATACCATATATCTTTGAACAAAAATAAAAATAAGATTTGTGTGTAAAATTTAAATTGTTTTATATTGTTTGTATTAAAAATGAAACCGTAGTTGTGGTAAAACCAAGGAAATACATAAAAGGAGTACAGTTTGTAAATATAAGGGTTATATAAGCTACATAATCCAACAGAAACAAATAATCCGTTATTCGATTTCCTTGGTATAACCACATTTTTATTTTGGAAAATTTTTATTAAAGAAAACTATAAAAAATATTCAAAAATTTTGGTAAATTAAATATTTGAATACAAAACTAAGAAAATATAATCCCTAAAAATTTATAACAAAAAATAATTCTAATTTAAACAGTTTTCCAATTATTTTTTTACATTTAACGATGTAAAGATTGCAGCATTCCAAACTATAATTTCCAAAATGGTATTTAATACGAACTTATAAATATAACATATCTAAGGACACTAATTACTGCTTTGTTACTTTACGTTGTCAATTGCATGACTTGCAAGAGCAACGCAATAACAAATGCAACGCGTTACTAGGCACCCGTCGTTTGCTTAGCATAATATAAAATTATCATGATGTGTGTGTCTGTATGTGTCTCCCACGTATACGACAACTGAGCGTATAGGTATCAATGAATGCACAGTCCAACCGTACAATTCAGTCTTCAAATGAAATTTAAATTATGGGCGAATGCAAAGTAGGCTAAGGAAGAAAATGATGTACTGTTGTAACAATAAGTTGCTTGTTATGAATTGGTACACGAGATGGTCTTGACAGCGGTACTTAGTTTTAGTTTTAGATTTATTCATAGCCGACTATGATCATGACTTGAATTAAGATGATTTGAAAGCCTTCGTTTTGTAATTAGAAGATGGTACTGAATTCATTACTAAAAGTTTTTAAATTTTTTTAAAACTATTGAAAAATCTTTCAAAACTCATAATAATTCCGTTTATTATGTGTTAACTTTTGGTCTGATAAAAAGTTAGTCTATTATAATTTAAACAGGACGTTAAACCAAAAGTTGTTCTAATTTAAAAATTGTTCATTTGTTGAAATGCAATTTCTTATTTATTTTAGGACTGTTTCATTATACAATATTTTTTTAAATATTATTAAATTTCCTGATCTATAAATGCTATTTTTGTAAACATGTGTATTTAAAAAATAATAATAATAAACAGAACTTCCATTACATAAAATTTAACAGTTCTTATCATATATTGTTTGTTTATTTTTATGAAAAAAAAATCATTGAACGAAAAAAAAATATTCTATGACATATCTAATTGATTAATCTCTTTTTCTATCCTAATATAAGGAAACTAACTTTTTAGATGATTTTCTTTCTAATGTTTAAGTTGTTTTATCTAAATAAAGTATGAGATTTTTTCATCTAATTTAAGTGTAATTAAGAGTTTGGTGTATTAAAATAACTAATGTTAAACTAATTAAATAAATAAATCATTTAAAATTTAGTTATCTAAAATACCTACATTTTTTTTTACTATGTTTTTCTGTGTAGTTTCATGTATAAATAAATGATTCTACATATGTACGTATTACAGAAACTGATATATTACTATAACGGTACAGAAAAACTGTTATTATTTCATTTCGATACGATAAATTAATATTTAGTACTTTTTAACATTCAATAAAACAACAAGAACAAAACAAAATTCATTATCGATATTTCTTATGGAACTTCTTCCCCAAGAGCAACCAAGGTGGGCAGCAATCACGAATAACAAATGCATCTCATTTGCATTGTAAGATTCAAATCTCTCTGCGCAACAACCAACCAACCAATCGAACAAAACTAAGTGAAAACAAAAAACAATCGCACAGCCTAAAACAAAACAAAAATCTCAACATGCCCACCAGCCCGGCAACCCGATAATTAACGTGTCAAAAAATAATTACAATATTGCTTTACGAATCACTGGGGCACTCCAGTCTCCACCTACTCGAAATAAGACATTACGAATTCCGTCGTCTTCCAAACGGGATGATATATTGGTCCTCGGACCTCTGCTCCCTTCTCTCTCTCGGTATATTTCAATAACCTTGCACGCAGGAAGGGAGGTTGCATTCCACTGGACTTTGCAATAAATAGCCGACGGGCAGTTTACTTTGACCCTTCGGCCGATTGGCGCGCGACTGGAATAGTAAATTACGGAGGTTGGACCTGCTTGGTTTGGGTACAACAGGGAAAGGTAAAGTGTACATTCTTTATTAGTTTCGGCACGAGGAAATGTTGACGGTGATGTTAGCACCCGTTCGGAAACGGTTTGACAAGTTTTATTGAAAGACTGTTTATCATTGCGAACTGTTGACAGCTTGATAAATTCTCGCCTGGTAAATACTATTTACTTGATTCGACGATACAATATTAATAATGTTTTATTTCAGTAGTTCTGCAACTAGAATTTAAATATGTATAGCTTTGTTAATAGCTCATGATCAATTGTTACATTGACGATTAAATACGTTACCGTGGGTGGATATATTTCATTTTCATTACAATTTCGCAATAGAATATTTGTATACAAAAGTATCCAAAAAAGTCAAAAAACAAAACAGATGTATTTCGTAGAATAAAATTTAATATTCTATAATAAAAAGAATTCGGAAGAAGTCAATACAAAAATAGTATTGTTTTTTATTTTTCATTAATCCTAAAATAATAAAAATTATATATTAAAGAATTGCTCTGAATCATAAATATGTAATTTAATTTCAACTTTGCAATAGGACCTCCATTTACCCTGTGACCATCATATATTTAAATAAAAAATTTCCAGGACAGTATGACAGCATATGCAATAGCTTTGTAACACCTTCAATTAAATATTTAAAACATTGTGCAATATTATAAACAGAAATTTGACATAGTGTCAAGTTTGATACTCCCCTTGATTCCAAAATTGTTTCAAAAATAAACTACTTTAATTGAAGCAAAAATAGAAAACATCATATTACGTTTTTGAAAAAGGAAAAAGTGTTTCTGCATATTTTATACTGAAATGTCATGTCAAAATTTTAGAACAGTAATTTTAAATCAGTGTATATATATATGCTATATGAAAACTGTTGTTTCACGAGCAGACAAATCCGTTCATTTATTCATAGAAAGATAATGCAAAAATTTTGTTTGAAAAAAAAATCAAACAAAAATGCATAACAGTGTTACTATCCAAATGTGAATCGTTGTAGTTGTACGATCGTTAAAAATGTAATCATTAAAAATATTGACACATTTGCCCATAGTTTTTAGTTGCAAACAAAGCAAAAACAAAACAGTGCGTAAAAACAAAACAAATGCGCATCACAGCAACTGTTTAAACATGGCGAGAACAAAACATACAACAGTGTCAAATGATATTTTCCGATCAGGTGACAGTTATTCGAAGAGGCAAATGCACGAATTCTGTTCAGCTAATATCAGTATAAATATTTTCGATTTTTAGTGCTAATGGTCCCGTGTACATACATTCCGGGCGAAAAGCGAACACAAAATGTTGCGTTAGAAATACGGGTTGGCCACAGTTTTCATAAATATCACAAAATGTGGTTGGTGTATGTGTGCAGTTAGAGCGCTGCCACCATTTTCGTTATTAATGACTGGCGTACCAAATTACTCGAATTTAAAATTTACCGGGGACTATTTTAAATCTGTTTACACGAATTTACCGAAGGTAAATATAGTCTAATTTTCGTGTAAATTAGATTAGATGGAAAAACATACATACGCAAATTTTATGAGATTCGTAATTTATTTTTTATACTTTTACAGTACGTTCTCCTGAAAAACATGCATATTTTTGACGTCGAATTGGAATAATATATTAAATATTCACGTACATTTATTTTTTCTATGTTTATCTTATTTATTTTCGTGTTTATTAAACAATTTCAATACAATTTTTCAATAAAACTAAAACAGAGATGAATAAGATGGTCTGAATGAAGTCTACAAAAAATCGCATGTCTAATATGTAAATAAAATGTTTCATTAATATAAGACACAAACATATCTTGCATAAACTCCACAGATAAAAATAAATTCTTATTCTATTATCGTCCTTTTACACTAAAAACGACTTCGATAAACGAAAAATGTTTGCAGTCATTCTTTGCTTGACCTTTGCTCATCATATTCTTACCACCCCCATGAACTATAAGTCCAAACTAAATTTCCCTTTCGTTTACGTTATTGGTATTCAATTCGAAAAGAAAAAATCGTACCCTCCTGCGCGCGTACACAAAGAAATATCCAACGCCGTATCAGGCGAGGGCAGTTCTACCCGGCTCAGACTCCGTTCGGTCAAAATGGCATAAGCGACTGAAATTGACCATTTAGCCGAATTGTCGGCCATTTTTCATTGTTGCATCGGAAATCGAAATATCGAAGCAGGCGGATAGTGGTGCATGGACAACACGATTGCACGCAGTGAAATTTCAATATTTTTTCGGTTCTATTTTTTAAAATTTCTGTTGCAGGATGTGAATACAAAATGTGTTTGATGGTGGAAATTTTGAATCGATTGGTAAAGAAACGTTTTATGTGTAAATATGGTTTTTGTTTCCAACAATAAGCTTTGCTGAAGAATTTTAGAAAAATATTTATTATATATTTCTATTATTTTAAAGAACATAGAAACAAGATGTTCTGTTATTAATATAATGTCACTTGTATCATTTATCCTGATGAAGACGGACGTTGAGTTTCGTCAAAACGTTGATTTTAAATATATACATATATTAATAAAGAACTTTAATCTAAAGCAGTTTTATTTTAATATAATGAGTTCTGAAATTTTTTTTTACTAAAGAATAAAAATTTTACTAGTCGCATTTCAAAATAATATCAATCCAGTAATTTTTCAATTAGAGAAGCTATTCTCATAATAAAATAATATCCAATACATATTCGAATAATTGTTGAACTTTTGTTCGTCATATTTAAATCATGAAATCATTAAAAACAAACTAAATATACTATTGAAACTGCTAAAGCAAGTAAACGTAAACGCTTCCTTCCGTTTTATATATACTAGAAGAAGAAAAATTATTCTCGTATAAACCTGAATTATTTATAATATCATTATCGCTCATGATAGTAGTTCAAATGTTTGCTCTAATATAACCTATAATACTCTCTACAGATAGTTTTTATATCGATGATAGGATAGGTTAGGTTAGAATAGAAATAGAATGGGATAGAGTAAGTAACATGTGGAGCTGACGGTTTTCCAATAAATAATTTTCGGTTTGTCTGTAACTTATACACCACACACATATGCATTATGGATGTATGAAACCTGTTATAATATCTGTATATGTGCATGTTTGTGTATAGAGTAATTATAACATATTTTTATTTGGATTTGTGAATCTATGTTACAAGTGCTAAATTATGAAATTCTACATTTATTTTTTGTTTTACTTGTTTGAATTTTATTAAACGAGAAATTAATTGTTTTATTTTATTATATTTTTCGGAATTTTAGTGCAAAAATTCTTGTAAGCTAAGAAAAAAACAGTAAGTCAGTTATAGAAATAATGAATACCACATTAGGAAAGAAAAAAAAATTAAAATTATATTAAATTATATATTATATTGAATCAGTATATCAAACGTAATTATTCCTGTATTAGGTATCTCATGGCTACTTTTTAAATATTTTTAAATACTAATTAACTAATATTTTTTTGTGTAATATGACAATTATAAATTTTTTCAGAATATATATATATATATATATATATATATATATATATATATATACCGGGTGTAGAAATGAAATGTGAACCATAGGGATTTCAATGTTATTTTTTAAATACGGCTGTATCTCTTTCCCTATTGACTTTAGAGCAAATATTTAAATACAAAACTTGTTCAAAATGTGAAAATGCATGGTATAAAGTAATTTTTTTTTACATAAATATTAATATTTTACGATATACAGGGTTAACCACTAAAAAATGAGCTATAACATTGGGATCTCCGAAACTATAAGAGATACGAATTTGGTTAAGTTAGACAAAAGTTGCCTCACTAAGGGATGAATTTAGAAATGCTTTTGTTTTTTCGAAAAAATGCATTGGTGACTAGATGTAAGCAAAAATGTAAATTTGGCCAATTTCGTTTTTCGCTTATTACTTATTTATTTAAACTCATGCAAAATTTTAACTTGCACGTTATTTAGGCATTTCTTAACAAGCAATTTGGAGCAGTTCTCAAAATTTTTATATCTCGTTTTGTTTTCGAGAAATTTACAGTAACTTTCAATTTTCATATGGGGTTCTAAGTAGGCTGTGAGACTGTTAAGTACAGTATTTTTTTTTTCTTTTCAACGATATAAACACATGTGTATTAAATTTTATAGCTAAGTAAAAAATTACCAAATAAAATAAAATTTAAATTTAAATTAAAATTTAAATTAAATTTTGAAATAAACATAAAATTTTATTTTATTTGGTAATTTTTTACTTAGCTATAAAACTTAATACACATGTGTTTATATCGTTATAAAAAAAAAAAATACTGTACTTAACAGTCTCACAGCCTACTTAGAACCCCATATGAAAATTGAAAGTTACTGTAAATTTTTCGAAAACAAAACAAAATATAAAAATTTTGAGAACTGCTCCAAATTGCTTGTTAAGAAATGCCTAAATAACGTGCAAGTTAAAATTTTGCATGAGTTTAAATAAATAAGTAATAAGCGAAAAACGAAATTGGCCAAATTTACATTTTTGCTTACATCTAGTCACCAATGCATTTTTTCGAAAAAACAAAAGCATTTCTAAATTCATCCCTTAGTGAGGCTACTTTTATCTAATTTAACCAAAATCGTATCTCTTATAGTTTCGGAGATCCCAATGTTACGCCTCATTTTTTTAGTGGTTAACCCTGTATATCGTAAAATATTAATATTTATGTAAGAAAATTGACTTTATACCATGCATTTTCACATTTTGAACAAGTTTTGTATTTAAATATTTGCTCTAAAGTCAATAGGGAAAGAGATACAGCCGTATTTAAAAAATAACATTGAAATCCCTATGGTTCACATTTCATTTCTACACCCGGTATATATATATATGTATATTTAATTTATTTAATATTTCGAATATTCAGTATACGCGTAGCATAAATTGTGGCAATATTTTTTCAAGAAAATAACTCCAATAATATAAAGTTTCACTACGAAATTTTTATTGTTTTGTTAATGTGGATCCATAAATAGTAAATAACAAAACAAAATTGAAAAAAAAAAAACAAAATAACTTCAACTAATACAATTTATTTTTCCAGCTAGTAATCAATTCTAGAAAACCTCACGTGATGTTTCGCTTTGACATAATTTGAGATGTCATTTTCGTCCAAAAGCAGCCAAAAAAAAAATAATATAGAATGCACACTTTATTGTCCTTTTTTCATCATAAATCGGAGCACTTTTCATTCGTGCTATCGGAACATTAAAATTCAGCGCCATCTTGGTACCAAGAACGTTAGTGTATTTTCTTTGTTTGGCTGGAAAGTTTCGTTCCGAAATTTTACAAACTGTGTTAATAAACAAACGATATATACAACAGTATAGTACGTAAATTCAGATGTTTTATATGCATCGTAAATTTGTTAAATATGAATTGCCCTAACGGTGTAAAGTTTGAAAATGCGTTCGGCTTTATATTTATGTTTCATTTACGTGTCTAGTGTAATTGAATTATATTATTTTGGTATATGCCTGTTCTGTATATGTTATTTTGTTACCACGGATGAGAGTTTAGTTCAAAATTTTAGTTGTAAATTTTAGCTTCCAGGTTTGTTAATGCTTTATGTGGTAAAAATTATTTCCTACGAGAGATATTAAAATCAAATAATATAAACTACTGAAAAAAGTACGATATTTTCAGTAATTACACTTCATGTTCAATCTGCTTTTATTTTCTAATAATTTATATCAATAATATTCTTATTATTATAAAATATCTACAAAAAAATATTGTAAATAAGTACTTAAAAGAATTGCACACATATTTCTAAAAAAACAGTTTTTAAAATGATAATAAAATAGAAAATTAAATACTTCAAAATGACATTTTTAATTTTGCAGGTAATGTTGAAAATTATTTTAATTAATAATTAATAATAATACTTTTTATTTATCGGTTGATAAATCTAATACTTTAATAAAGTCTCCCGTTTTTGTTATGTATAATTGTTATAATAATAAAATAAAAATGATGTAAGATTTAGTTCTGTATTAATTTTACAAAATGATATTATAAATGACATATATTTATGTAATTTATATCATTTTTCCTGATAATAATATACGTAAAGTACGTCGAAATGTCGTCAAATTGATACAGAAATAAATCCTAAACCCTTTTTATTTTGATATAATGAGTTCTGAAAGATTTTTCACTATGTTATAATGATATTTG
This sequence comes from Clivina fossor, assembly GCA_963966155.1. Classification (NCBI taxonomy): domain Eukaryota; kingdom Metazoa; phylum Arthropoda; class Insecta; order Coleoptera; family Carabidae; genus Clivina; species Clivina fossor. The sequence goes on along the minus strand of OZ014552.1, from coordinate 25,573,779 downwards.
TGAAAATTGTGACTATTCAACTATAAAAGATTAGAAAATGATCTACTGTGGCGAAATTTAAATAAAAATAATATTATAAAAATAATATTATTTTTATATTCAACTATATTTTATATACACACAAATGCAAATGTAATACTAGAATTGCTTTGTAATATTTTTTACATCGTAGGTATTTGTTTTGTATATTATCTTGTAATTGAATTTATTTCTGTTTGGCAATAAATTATTATTATTAATAATATTTTTTTTAAATATCACATCAATTAATTCTAATTAATATCCACTGTTTTATTGTTCATTGAAGTATCAGATAAAAAAGCTAATAATTTTTCCAGAGAAAAAGATCTTGAAACGAAAAGAAAGCAACATTTTTCTCGGATTGTAAACACAGTCAACAACAACATACAATGATATAAGTTATCGCCGAAAATATCCGGAGTAGCTAAACAAGAGCCCATAAATTACCTAAGACTTCCTTATCTTGTAACTTTAGGATTGCCGAGAATGGATTCTACAAGAGAAACAATAAACTATTTTAAAGATATCTAGACTACAATCTTAGTTTTTGTCATTAGTTTCTATTATTAACTAGATTACTAGAGCAAGCGTTTTAAGACTATTAGTACAATGTTGAAATTAACTGATCTGAAATGGAAAGTGAGAAAAAATATACGTTCCTAAAATACACAGTAAACTGCTAGAACTAGTACATTTTGTTGCCATGTATTCTCATGTAACTTTAGATAATTAAAATTTAAAATTAAAAATTACTTAATTTAATTATTGCATCTCATATTAAAAATGAAATAAATGAGATTTAAAAAGAAATTTAAGTGAAATATATTTTTAAGCAAGCTTTAATATGTTATGAAAAAAAATTTATAATTTAGTAAAAATGAAATTTTTCAAAGCAAAATATAAAATTTATCATAACATGCTCATAAATCTCTGTTCGAAATTAATTTCCTAGAAAACGCATTTCCTAATATATTTAATTTGCAATTTTCTTTTTTTATTCACTTTCATATAAAAAACAAGCTAAAATGAAACAAAACTAAAATATACAGCTTCAGATTCCTAATCTTTAGAAGAACTAATAATCTAATATCCTTTTAATTCGTAAAATTCGTTATCATTAGAAAACATTACGTTGAAAATACTTTTTCAAGAATACAAAAAATGTCTACTAATATAGCTGTAAAATATTCTTGAATTCTTTTTACGAAATTTGCCCAGGGTAATTTTTCGTAGGTCAAAAATGATTCTTGAAATTTTCAGACAGGAAGAAAGGCAAAGTTCTTTAGTCGTGACCCATTCATCTGTGTGATTAGTATCTAGCAACTAAAAGGCGTAGAATGAATAATGACAGCCTAAATTAAGAATAAACTCGAAGGATTTCAGTGCGCAGCTGTCCTACAAAATGTCGAACGAAAACGACAGCGCCCCAAAAAGCTACACGAAATTGTGCTGTACGAATAACTCCATTAAGAAACCAAAGAAGTTATATTGTAGCAAAATTATGTAAAATACTACTACTATATGGTAATTTATTTATTTGCTATATAAATAATATAAAAATAAATATATACTCCTACTTAATAACTGCTTTATGTTTTATTATTTAAAAAAAAAAATTTTTAATTAAAAATTGTATTTCTAGATTTATGTTCTTTGAAGTATATCATTATCAGGAAAAAATATACAAATGACATTGTATAATAAACAAATAAGTTACTAGGCAACGAATACAAGTAGCTAGATTACAAAATTTTTATAATTTGTTAATTAAAGGAAGCCAGATTTTATTTATGGTTTTTTTTTCTTTGTAAATTTGTGTTGGTACTATTATCAATTTACTGTTAATATTGTTGGTTCTTGCAATTATTTTAGTATTTTTTACATCCTAAAGATTTTCTAATGCATATTGTGCGATAGCGGATTTATCTGGATGGTAAAATTTTTATTATTTAGTTACTTATATTTGTTACCTATTAACTCGTTTGTTTAGTATATATATATATATATATATATATATATATATATATATATATATCATTTGTATATTTTTTCTGATGATGATATACGTTCAATATACCGAAACATAGAATTTTAATTAAAAATTATACAGAACAAAAACCTCAATTGAATGAATTCTGAAAGATTTTTTATTATGTTAAAAACTGCTTTGTAAGTAATTTTTTTAAGTTTTTCTTTGCAACTGCCTACATTTTCTTTCCAAATAAGAGTTGGGGCAATGAAACGGTTATTATTTAACGGTAAATTAACATTAATACAATTTTAATTTCGTGTAATATAAAATTTATATAAAACAATTGAACGAAATAATTTTCAATTTCCAAACAACGTAAACCAATAAATTCGTAATATAAACAAATTGAATACAAACCCATTTCACTACTTCCAACCTCTCAAACCGAGGAACAAAAGAAACAGCAACAAAAACAAAACACAAGCGAGTAAATAAGACATAAGCGGGCGAGCGTCAATACGTCTCGCAGCGTCGTTGGTTGAATGTCACGTAAAATATTCACACCAAAACCGCTTTCGTTCTTGTCTCTCGTCTCGTCGCGTCGCGACGCGTCTCATCTCGTAACGTCATGTCGTCTTATCAGCAAGCGACGCGCGCGCGCCTGCAAGCGACTTCTTCCGGACGTCTGTCACTTGTCACATCGACCGGAGCCCGGCTCCCGCATCGTGTGCAATAGAATTGTGACTCGGGAAATTTTGCCACCATGATATTTTTACCTTGACGATAAACTAGAATATATTTTTATTATTATTTTGTTTTTATTTGAGTGGCTGTGGCTGGGTTGTGTATTTTTATGAAATTCATTGATAAGCATTTTTCTTATTTACTCTGTTACTGTTATATCTGCATAAAAATATTTATATAAATATTAAATATTCGAAAAATTCTATTTTTCATCCTATTTTGTAAAATTGATTACTATTATAGTCTTGAATATTAGTGTACTTAAACTATTTTTTAAAAACAAAAACTAAATTTGTACATATTACACACCAAAATAGTTACAAAAAAATTCTATCTGAGGTTAATGAAAATCATGTAAAATTTCAAGTAAAATCTTAGAAATTTCATATATAATCCGTAAAATCAACGAAAAACCACTACAATCTCAAGAATCATAATTAAAATTTGTACAAACTGGTGTACAAAATTTTAAAAAGTGGTTTCTCCCTCGGACGAGACTATTACATGTTTAAAATATCTTTTAAAAGAACAAATGCAAATTTTACATAAAATGTAATATTTATTTCTGTCATTTAGTGTAATTCATATTTATCGTCAATTATAGAAACAATAAAAAATAATACTTTATCTATAAAGTTTACGATGATTTTTTATCGAACAAACTCATGAATAATTAAAATCCGGTGTTGAAATTTAAACCAATTCTTATGGATATTATAAATTTAAATGAACAATAAAATTGAAACCAGTGACAGTAATCGTATTTCAGACGATTTTATCACAAATTCTGCAGTTTTATAGTTTTATGTTATCCTATAAACATATATAAATGGTAGTAATATTTTGCAGTAAAATATGTAACACTAACAATATAGATTTTTCATATTTTTACTTTTCGCTATTTGGAATATTTATAATTAGAAACTTTATGTGTTTTGTTGTTTACATAAATACTGCTTTTAATAATATTTTAATTACTACAAAAGAAAAACATCTAATTAAACTTAATTTAAGTATTTATTAAGAAATAAAATTAATATTTATAAACAGATACTGTACTGTCCTGGTTCTACTCTAATGGACATATTAAATGTAGATTTTAAATTGTAGTGGAGTAACACATTTCAAAATCAAAATGAAAAGAATCATAGTGCGCTATGGTAGATGAGAGATTTTCGCTTGAAATATTAAAAAATGTATATACGTAGTTTTAAATGTGAATATATGTGTAGAGACTAGATTTTTCTCACGTGTGACGCAGATGTGTTGGTAAAACAAAAGACAATCTGCTTGGTTGCATTTTCGGTTTGGATTTACTGCATATGTGACAACGTCTTACCTGTAACAAAAAAGGAAAAAACATTTGTGAGATGTTGGATTTTAAGAGAAAAATAGATGTTAAAAAATTCTAGTAGTTTTTTTACATTTATTTTTTACGAAAAAACATATAATAATACTTAGTAGATTTTAAATAAAAATAGGTAATATCTTTTTCAACTCCTTTTGAATACTAAGTTAATAATATATGTATATTTTATTAAGTTATACTGTCCATAACTTATGAATAACAAATTTTTGACCAATCATAATTATGTAATAATAATATTTATTTTACAGGATAATCTTACAGTATTTGAATCTTTACAAACCTTTTAAACTAAATAATTTTAAATACCTTCCGCAGTAACAAACAATTTCAACCCCTGTTGTAAGTAAAATACAATCCACACCAATTTTTCCGACTATTTCTTTCAATGTCCCAGTCCATCAAATCCTGCCTCACCAAATAATAAAAAAATAAAAATCCAAAATCCTCGCCAACCAATATACCCCGAAAGTGAACACCATTCCCGGCAGCAGCAGCAGCAGCAGCCGGTGCACCGAAGCAGAAGAGTGTCGGGGCACCGTGCTTCACGTCTGACTTGGCGGGAAGAATAAGCCAGCGAACGCGAACGCCTGGGCTAAAGTTCGACGCCGATCGTCTCCAAGCGCGCGCCCGAGAAAAATATTAGCCGCACCACGCCGCCGCAAAAGTATTGGCCCGTGATACTATTGTAATGGAGAGATTAGACTGCGCGCACAGCATTGGAGAAAACGATTCGGCGGCTACGATTGCTACAAGATGCTATGTCGAACGCAATTTGTTCGAAACATCGAACTCGGAACTCTTTCTCGCAGGGTGGAAGATAATTTCTCGCAGAGAATTGGAAGACTAAAACTGTAATTGTTGTTTTCCGATATAGGTGTCAGATATGTATTTTACTAAGATATGAATATGAACTAGTTACTTAAACTTAATAAGTTTTGAAATTATTGCAAAAAAAAATCGACAAAAAATATAAGAATAAATATCATTTACAATATCTTTGACAACAAAAAAAAATAAATTATAAAATGTTTACCACTAATGTGGTTCATATTCGGTGTTAAATTTCAACACCGAAAAAGATAAAATTATATATTATTTTGCAGTGATATTGATTTAACATTAAATTTGTTTATTTAAATTGATATAGTGGTTCATTTTTGTACCAGCTTTGTGTTATAAAGTATATGGATACTATCTCTTTTTAAATTTTTTAACACAGAAGTAAAAAAAACTAACTAAAAAATAATGATCAAAAATTAACAGCAACCAATGTAGTTATTGTGTACAGTACTCAGATGGTTTCAAAATACCCTGTTTATATATGAGACTAATATGATTTTATTATTTTTGTCACATAGCAATACATGAAAAGCTTAGTTCTAATTAATCTTCCAACAATAAGAAGGCTTGAAACAGTTCTAAATAATATTTTGACTACTTGTAACCTTACCCCAAACAGACAGCGTCTATGTAGTGTAACGCGAGTTTGAAAATTTGTCTAATTCAATGGGGAGAAAACGCATTCAACCAAGAAAATATAGCGTCAAGATAAATCACTCGCATTAAAAACGGTAACTATACTCACCCTAGATAAACCTAAGCAAGGCCAATATCAAAACACATTCTCACAAACGAAGAACTAGATAAAAAAACCTCGATTTCTCAAAATACAGACGGGCAAAAACCATTTTCGTTTCGCGTAACCCGAGAATATAATAGTTGATTTTTTTTAATTGGATATTTAGGAAGAAGGGGAAGCGAGGCGGTAAAGCGATGCAGGAAGAGCTGCTGTCACCCGAGCCATCGCTCCATTTGGAGTCCATTAGGAAGATTCGGGATGATGGAGAAAATATTAGGGATTTCCAGACAGAGATCAACCGGGAAGGGGCAAACTAAATGGAATCTTGATAGGGAGGGAAAATGGTTTGCCCTCCGCCGAGGGTAAAGGGTGAGTGACATGCGAACGATGAATTCAATGAAATGTCGGAAGATTACTTAATATGCTTTGACGATATGCCCAAATAGATTTCATCACGCAGTGATGTTTTACTAGTCCCCACTAAAATGCAAGCACTTACATTTTACTCGTCTAAATATTAAACAGTTATGTTTCTACTATATTTTCAACAACAACTATTTCAAAACTTAGACTTTTGATTAAACATAATTATTAAAAATTTCCGTCTTTAAAGGCTACAAAATTTTATTCGATTGGTTTCTAACCTATAGTTTTTATTATTGTTTACGTTTCTGTCGAGACTTATTTTTATAAATTATTTTCAAATATACTAAAATTAAAAACATACACATACTTGTTGTTATAAGATGTAAAACGTATTTCTAAAGCTTCCTGGTTTTATAAAATCATGGTTCAAAATTTAACTTTTTGACATATATTTTGGTTAGAAATTGTAAAAAAATATATATGATAACTAACTTCAAACAAAAGTCTATTCAGTATTTTATTAATCGTTTATATTTTCTGTTTCGCTGGACAAAAATCGAAAACAAAACCAAGTAATATTTAAAATTCCGAACACATGTTTACTAGACTATTGTTCATTTACGTGCAAAAATTCCGGTAATAAAAATTCTGTCAAAAATAATGGCCTATTTAATTTATTTATCGTAAAATAACAGATACGTATTTCGATTTTACAATAAGGTTATAAATCAAGCTATTGTTTCTTTGAAAGTTTGCCAATAAATCTACGACAATAAAGTCGTAGAATCAATTGGCAAATTCATAGCAGACGTACAATTTATTGGACTTTACAAGTTCCAATATTTCTGGTCAATAAGTAAATGTGGTAAAATATGTTCTAAACTATAGTGTCTATTGTATGAACTAAAAGTTTCAGAATTTTTAAAATAAAAATCAAGTGTTTTTCTGTAAATTATAGTCCTTTTTTTATATCTATAAAAAATTAAAAAAAAAAAAAAAACTCTTGATAATACAAGTTAAAATAATTTAGATTTTTAAATGCAAAAGTAATTGAATGTTGCTCGACCAATTTCATATTACAATAATTAAATAATTCTAAAATGTAGTAAAAAAATAATTATGATTTCCATAATGAAAGGTTTGCATATAAAAGATCCTTTAAAAAAATTATAAACTAGAAATTAATTATAATGAGTAATCAATAACAATAATTTCTAACTATGCATTATTACGTCAAAAACAAAATTGGTCGCACATTGCAAATAACACTATTTGTCCAAAAACTTTTATAAATAATTATCATATTTATTAAACAAATCTAATGAATATATTCTCATTTTTTAATTCAGAAATTGTTCGATATTTAAATTATTTTCGAAAACTCTTAATATGTTTGTCATTTATTAATAAACACTCTAATGTAATGTCACTTTCCTTAATACATAAATTATAAAATCAGAAAACATTTCCTCTTTTCAAATTGACAAAGGTTCGACGATCATTATCGTTATAAATTTTACAAGAATAAAAATTCTATCGCACTGTCCAATTTTTATCCGAAAATATAAACCTCAATCACCGTCACCAAACATTGACGAAATTTATATATAAATTCCCAGTTGCGACAGGCTGTAAGTAAAGAGTAAACACGTGGAAAAATTGAGGCACCTTTCGTTCCTCATTCCAATTGCCCAAGTTCTGTTCCTTATATGCCTCGTTTCTTTCCACGAAGAAAAAAAAACGCCAAAAAATGTGCGCGATCCTTTTGAATGTGCTACCACAATTTGGTGTTTTATTTCCGTAACCTATATTTCTACTTCAGCGCGTTCGTAAATTGTTTTATTTTCTTTTAGCCGCGTCTGCCACTAGGAAAACGTCCTCGTATAAATTATGGCGCTCCGCTTGGCTCAACTGTGGTGCCCTTTACACACAACGGGATATCTTTGGGCCTTAGAATGTAACGTGTCTTAAGTTTAGAGGAACATTTGCTTGGCTTTAGAAATAATGTTTAACAACGGATTTTTTTTACTGTTGAAAGTTTGTTTAAATACTAATTCTTAAATAAAAATTATTTACAGTTTTTGCACATTCATATCCTTAAATACATGAAGAGTTTTAATTGGTAATAAAATGACAACCAAATAGAAAAATTTAACAAAGAAAAGAGTAACACTTCAGCATATATAATAAATAATATATTATGTATACGAGTAGATATTTCACAAACTGTTTTCCTATTCAACAAAAATCATTCGATGATAAGTATTCTTAATCTTTCATACATGCACAATCACGCCATATAGCCATAAAAGAGTGGCACAAACTCTTTTCATGTAAGCAGAAATTAAGTTATATATATATATATATATATATATATATATATATATATATATACTATAAGTTATATTTTAAAAATAAAGCCATAAAAGCTTGGCTAAATTATTTTGCAAAAATAGCTAAATAAAAGTCAATAATTCTTTTTAAAAACTATATTTTCAACAAAATTCAACATACAAATACAAATAATTTTACCACTAAATTCTTTCTTTTTTTGTAAAACAAAGAAAACTTATTTAGTTAACAAAATTTTGTGATAAAATCTTTCTTAAAGTAGCCTCAATACAATTCTTCTAAAAAAAGTAACTAAACAAATATTTAGTTTTTGTTTCTCTAGCATATTTTCAAAAACAATGCAGCAACCAAGACAAGCAACACACCGGTACACTGGTTGTTAAACTCATTCTTATCTTCCAGACAAAGTGACTAATAACAAGCTATCATCACCGTACAAGTTTTTGTTAGCCAACACAACCTACAACAAAATAAACCAGCACAGCACACAAAGTAACAACAAACAAGTAATTACAGCTACAGCAAACATTTTAAAAACAAAGTGTATACAGTATGTTTGCAAAAAGTAAGATTCTATTATTTTATTTTTCAATCAATCGGTAAAAAATCGAGAAAGGTAGATGCTAATATTTTTGATATCAATAGTCATTTTGTAAGTATATACAAGGTCGCTAAAAATCCTTTAAATCCTGGTAAAGTCTTATCAAATCATAGTAAAATCAATTAACGATTTTTTTGAAATCATGTAAAATCTCTACGATCTTGGAAATTTCGTATAAAACTAATGAAAAATCAGTACAATAATAATAATTAATTATACTTAAAATTTGTACAATTTGAGAAAGTGATTTTCCCCTTGGATACAGTTAAATATTTTGAAGTTAACTATTTAAATTCTATCGTCTAAGATGTTTTACAAATTTCTATTGTCATTTGTAACTTGATTTGTTAAATGGCACGAGTGGTCAAATTTAATAAATTTGAAAAGAGCATTTTTTTCTGAATTAAATAATGTAATACATGTACATCTTTATTTGTATTAAGAGATAAAAAAAAGTAATATAATTAATATGTTTACTAATCGTAAAATTTCTAAAATAAAAAAGTGTTTCGACATTTCCATATACTCTACGTATATCTTCATCAGGAAAAAGTTATTCAAATGACATAAATAATAAACAAGCAAAACACAGAAACAAGTTACTAGGTGAAAATGTAACTAAATTTAAAAAACTATAAATTATAATAATAATAATTTATAAATTTAAATAAAATTTGGTTTCTTTTAATTAATAATTAAATTAATTAGAAATATATTTATATTTTTATGGTTTAAGAGCCATGCAACTAACTACAACTATGTAAAATTTCTACATATTCCAAATAATATTTCTATTATATTCTTTAATCAGACCAGTTGTTCCAAAAGCACTAAGCCCAAAATGGCATTGCCACGTCTGATGTCTCACTTTACATTTTGTCACCGCGCTGTGACAGCCACGCTGGAAGAATGACGTATTTGGTCGCCCATTACTTTCATGCAAGATTTAGTCTTTCAGTCTTCGGCATCGTTTCTTATTTCCGCCCCTGACATCGCAACGCGGGCACTCGACGAACAACTCAGCCCCAAACCCGACCTGGGCTCTCTCCGTCGAAAATAACACGTGGCTCGGCTCTTCTCTCGGCTTCTGGTTCCTGAACATCTTGGTTTTCGGCGGCCGGCGGGGTGAACCCGTGCGACTCCCTGGAACTTAGCTTTGACGCAAGGAGTCGACTCCTTGCCTTGTTTATAGACGAATTTTTTTTTGCCTTCGACACAGTGTTGGGTTGAGTGGATATTTATTTCGTTATATTTTTTTATTCGTTTGCTTGTTATTTCTTTTAGAAGAAATAATTTAAGAACTTCAAGGATCTTATTTAAATAATGTTTAAATTTGTACGTATAAAGTTATTTTCACAATCGAAATGTTTTTTTTTTGTACGTTTGTATAACTAATTGGCCAGAAATATTATAATTTTTTTTTCTATTCTGTTCTAATTTATACGACATTGATTTTTTTTATGTAGTAAAATATTTTACAAAATGTCGATAATATCTTTATTATTTAAAATATTAAAATATTGTATATGTTACAGGCAATATGTACAATATAATATGTGGGGTCTATTACTAGATAGATTAGATCAAAAAATTGGTATGTAATTTTTATTCATAAATTAATAATAAAAAAATAAACAAAAAGCAACCTTTTACTTAACCCATATTGTATTGAATTTGTGTAATTACATATACAAACTAAACACTTTATGTAATAAACATATTTCCAGTAGCATATCTAAATAAGTTAACTAATTCGTTAACTTATTATTATTATTAACTTATTAAATTAACAATGCTTTGTGCGACCGGGCCTTAGTGTACTTAATTTGAAATATTTTTAGACATTTATTTATATTAAATTTTGTAAAAAATGTTGAAAAAGTTGGTGTTAGTTAGTTACGATGGTTCGGCCATCTTGCAAATGTCTAATAAACGTTTTGTAAAAAATATATGTATGTGATATGAAAGGCGTACATATTGTGTGGACGTCCGAGTAGATGGGGAGGTATGATTAAGAGTGTTTTGTGTAAGCGAATGCTTCCAAGTGATGAGAAGAATACGAGGCTTAATAAATGTGGACGAAGTAAAAGTTGCTTGTTTGTGCCATACTCTTATAGGTACATGGCGTGATTGTGTGCATGTATTATTTAAAATGTACAATACTATATTTATTACAAAATATATATTCGTCGGTTTATGGATAAATAAGTCTATAAGTACAGTTTTTCTGAAAACTGAGTTCACATAACTGAACAACAACTTCTTAACGTTCGATCGATATTATTTAGATACAATTATTAATAAAAAATAATAATTATATATTCACATTGTATTCTTTCAATTAAAAAAATTGGAATTAATGAGTTTTACTTTTAAAAGGACAATATAAAAATTTCCGTACTTCAAAAAAGTGTTAACTAAATTTACAACAATTTATATTTGTGATAATACGAAATATAGAAACACATCTATCTGACATATAAATATAATCAAACTAAAGTTCTGTATCTAATTAACGAAGAACATATTTCCCCCCAAACTACAAAGAAGCATTACCATTGATCTAGGCAGCGACTATCAGATTTGTTCTCTCCAGATTTCTGTCACGTTCTAAATTTTCGTCAACCAGCCCCTCCTAAATCCTAACGCGTATTTTCAATTTCATCCCAAGGACAAGACGCGTTCTTACCCTGCACACCATCCCTCCCCCAAACTCCGGCTGCTAGATCGCAGATTGTATCCCCCGCCCGTTCTGAAAAGACATTTCGATCTTAAGACTTCGTACCGCGTTACTCTTTGCGACACAGCGACAGTTCGGATCTCCCTCGCGCGCGCGAACACTGATAAATCTTTTTGCTCGAAAACGATTTGGCTGAATTTAAACAAGTACCGAGATTATTATTCGTCTTACCTTGTTCTTACTATTGCTTTCTATATCAAGGTTACTCTATCACTTTGATTAGGTATTTTGCTATTTCCATTTTGATGAAGATATAATAATACACAAAATTAATATAAACAATGCTTGCTAATAAATTTTTGATTACAAAAACCAGGTTGAATACATATTAAAGTTTTGAGAATAAATTTGGGCATATGAAAATTAGTAGATATATATATATATATATATATCTATAGATTTATTTATTTTTGCAACAGCTGTTACAGGAAATACTAAAAATATTGTAAAGTAACTTTTGAGACATTCTGTATTATAATAATTATATTTTTTCGGTCTACATTTATATTTGTATAATGTTACAAACACACAAATAGATAGATAACTAACTACAATACAAAAATATATTAAAAAACTAAATCTCCGACAATCTGTATTGGAGAATTCAGGTTTTAACTTATAACTTCAGCGAGTCAGATTGTACAAAGAAAATACAATATAACAGTTTTGCATCGGTCGAGAAAAAAAAACAAAACATTCAAATACCGAAATCAATTTATTTTACGATAACCGTAACCGAGCTTCGGAATAGTCCGTACCACCATCTAAACGGTCAGATAGAACAATCGCGGTATGGTAGGGTATCATAAAAATACGAGCCCGACTATTATACAACTTTTCTATGGTTATATTTATAAGTTTCTATTACCGAAGAAGTCAGGTGAAATTGAAACAAAGGAATCGCCTCTCACATACACAAACATACACTTGACTACTCGGGAGATAATTTACATATAAATTATTGCGAACTAGACATTCTTGTTTCTTTCAATATATGCAAATATATTAAACGTTAAATAAAACAACACTGACAATTGTTAATTAAGTTTATGTAAATGGATGAAAAACTAGTTTGATAGTTTTTTTTATTTTATTTTTTTCGGCAGTTTCTTCGCCGTACGATTAATCTTGATCCGTCAGCGCTTTCCGACTATGTCAATAAAATTTAGCTTTTGTTACGGAATATCTCAATTAAATAAATTTTGTTAATGAGTTAACATGATAATTAAGTTAGATTTCCATAAAAGAATGTTTCGATGCCAATTAAAAATAAGTATATATATATATATATATATATATATATATATATACATATATATAATATATATATATATATATATATATATATATATATATACATATATATATAATATATATATATATATATATATATATATATATATATATATATATATATATATATAAGATTATAGGAATTGTAATCAAATTGTATATGTTTATATAAAAAATATCATTGTAAATTTCTTACCAAGCTTTCGGTGAAGATTTTAACTTCAAGTCTGTAATTTATTTATAATTGGTTTTGTATATAACTTGAATTAAAAAATTAAAACAAAATATTAAACTCTTTCTCAGCTATATATATATAAATTTTATTTTAAATTGTTTGCCGTTAGAAATTCAATAAAACAACTAACGTGTTGTCAATATCGAATATAAAAAACTACTAGCTCGATTTTTCAGTGTTTTAGTTTATATGTTTAGTACTACTCTAATGACAGTTGCATTATGCGGTATTAGTTAAAATAGATTTTAAAACCGAGTTCGTTATCAGACATAGTTATTTTACATAACTTTAAAATCAGATTTCACTATACGTTCATAATCTATATAAAAAAGACAACTGCAAATTTAATTTAATCACATATCAGTCTGAAAGCAAACTTTTCGAAAATCTCTCAAACAACAAATAGCTAGACGTTCTCTTAGATAGAAGAGTTACCAATTACGAATCAGATGTTTTGATAAAAACTAGCATCTTTACTGTTGTGTGTGCTCACTTCGGCAATTTGATCAAAGAGCAAAATAGACCGAGTCAGTATCCTAACATGTCTACCATACCAAACTACTATATGTGTGTTTGTTTTAGTAATTCCGCCGGGCGAAACCCAACTTGTCCCAAGTCGAGCGCCTTTCTCGTACCTTTGACGTGACAAACCTGCGCCATCCGCTGCTAAACTGGGCCAAGTCGCTGGGCGACAGAGAGCAAAAGGTTTCAGCGACGACAAAATCAAGCCAGGTGTAATTTTCTCTACTCCCGTTTTAGGTAAACAGGAAACATAGCTTGTCTTCTGTTTGGTGTGTGTGTTTGTAAGCGCGTGCGTCTTTTTCCGTCCGGGACGCAATTTAATGTCCCATTTCTCGTCCGTGCCTTCGGAATTGAATATAAAAGGCGCGCACCGAGAGACAAAGGGTACTTGCAGATTACGTTCCGGCGAGAGAGAAGATTTTATTACCGTATGCCAATTCGCAATTCGATGGCTCATTGATTGAAGTTTGTTCCCCGTTTTTCTTTTTTTTTTTTTATTATTTCAAAAGGTCTTATAGCGCGTACAAACTTTGGACGCGTTCGGTAGCAGCAGTAAAATATCTGATGGAAATGACCCAAAAGATAACAATTTCGTCGACGTTGTAAATCTTTAGATACTTTGGCCTTGCATAAAAAATTAACTACTTTTAAATGCGTGCTTTATTAGTTTTTTCGTTATTTATGGCTTTCGTTAGAACGGTAAATAACTGTCAAACATGTCTTGTAAGAAACCTATAAAAAAAGCTCGGATATTCATAAATTTTCCTAACGCTATTCCGCTACTGAAGTGTCGAAGTATATATAGAATTTATTTTTATATTTTGAATTTTTTATTTATTTCTATAATCGTTAATCGATAAATAAACTCAAATGATATAACCTATCAATTTTTTTTGCTATAACTTTGACAGCGTACAATATGTAATGACGTAGTTTAATTTTAAATGTTAAAACTTTTTTTTTGTTATTTTCTGTAATTTGTAGACCACTTCATAAATACTACAATGTTTAATTTACTTAATAAAATTTTGTTAAATTTTATAGACAAACCAACAACCATCTTCTATCTAAATTGTATAGAATGTATTACAATTAATTCAAAATCAATCTAGCGTTTACCTTAATCAATATTAACAATTTTTATTATTTTAAATTAAAATAATAAACTCAGTTACAAAAATAAACAAGCTGCAAGCAGCATGATTAGCCGAAAACAAGATTTCCTCAGCTGTGATCCATCACGGGAATTTACGATTACGAAAATGCGTGAACGAAAATTGAATATCCTCATGCAATGTCCGCCAAACCATCGCCGCATCTAAGCAAGAGAAAGGTGCGAGCAAGCATCGATGCGTAAATTGTTCCACTCTACACCCTTCATCGTTCAAGTCACAGACCGAGAACCGGGTCCCGTAGACCAAACCGGACCCGAGTACCCGTCAATCCTTACCGGCCACCGGACCGCACGTAACGAAGTCAAAAACGAACGCAGCCGCGGTCCCGGAGAAAGTTTACGAAATTCAATTTACAAACGGGGGACATGGGTCGCGCCGCACGCAGCTAGGCCACATTGGATAGCAGCACGTCATCCTCGATGGACCGACCACGGACGGTCGGACAGTGTTGGTATGCCTGGGGTTTTTCGGGCGCCATTCCCGTTAACACGACGTCCAATCTATATTTTCAGTAGACGGTCAAACGCATCGACTACCCGGCAGCTTAAATCTTTGAACATCTCGTAAAATGTCAGTTTGGACACCCATTTACGTCTTTCACTCGTGTGTGATACCTATCAATTTACGAACAGCGATTTTTCCGATGTGGTCTAAATTTTTCTTAGTGCAATAATTTATAAATAGGAACAGTATATTGTTAACCAAGCATAAATCATTTAATGATAGTTATTACAATAAAAACAATATTTAGGACACGAGCCATAGGCAAGCGTCGTGATGCATACAAACGATTAATAATTAATAAATGAAAGTAGAATAAGTATTATTCTCTTTTACGACCAAATCATTATATTGTTAATAATTGCACAGTCATAACTCGTCAAATAATTCAATTTCAATTTTATAACTAGTCACAAATTGTTAAATAATAAACTTTAATTAAAAAAACCAACTAATGTTAATAATCAATAACATTACTTATATATCAAGAAACGAATATATATTAAATATATTTTTTAAGAAAAGTATTAAAAAAATATTAAAAGCTTCTTTTTATATCGCATTCAAATATTAACTTTGTTTTATACTGTAGTTAACATAGTAAATATAAGAGTATATATAAAAATTGCTATAATAACTATTGTTCAAATATTTATTAATAGCAACCAATTGCAACTTTATTGATTGAGAACTGAACGTATGTTTGTAAAGCCTAGATTACATTAGTAGCGTTAGTAGTAGAGTACACTAGTATACTTTTTCTCCAAATCATTCAACTCTACTAATTTTGGTACAGTAACTGTTTACACAAAACTAGTAGTTTGATACAGGAGAGTTTAGTTAAAGTTCATTTAACTTCCGTCCATTTCATTTTTGTACGCATTAAAATAAAATGTTATTTAACGATGGCAATTATTTGACAATCTGAACAACTACCGTTCAAAAATTAAAAAAAATTTACAAATGTTTTGCATTTGACTACTCTACCATTACTCAACAAATCCGTTTACACTGGTAGTATACAAGTAGCATATGAATTGTGGTGGGCGAAAAGTAAGTAAAGTTCAGTTTACTCTACTCGTGCTATCTGTAGTGCTGGTCTTTCACTATCCTTTGTAACTGTAAGTGTTTACATTATTCTAGTAAGTTAAAGTCTTTACATTGTGCTATTAATAGAATAGTATGCACTCTACCATCATACTCTACTACTAACTATACTAATATAATATAAACTTCATTGTTTATTCTCATTAAATATTGCAATTTCCTTCCCCAATAACTCTGTATTAAACAAAATATTAAAACTAACAATTCTTTTGGCCAATACAACTTCACAATTTAAACACTCCAATCTGTATCTATACCAACATCCTACCAAACTTAAAGTAATCATCGATCGACAATAATATAAATACTACAAGCCACACGCTCAAAAGTAAAGTGACCAACCCCCAGCTACGTAGAAACGTGCTCTTCCTAGCTACCACTACGATACAGTCTCGTCTAGGTCTCGTAAACACAATCTCGATATGCGGTTTCGATCTCGGTCTAAGCAACTGACGGTCACGTATCCGTATGCGATCATCGGACGCTCGCTTTACGATGATCGTCGCTTGTTTGGTTTGTTGTACCGTTACACCTGGTTGGTGGATAGCCAAGTCAGCGATGCACCATTGTTCAACTATCGATTGAGCTACCCGAACGACTGCACAAAAATGTTTGGTTTGACTTTGATTTTGAATTTGAGAGTTGTGGTTTGAATTCGCGACGGTAGTTTTGTTTGGATGGCATAAAAGTAGATTGAAGAGTAAAGTCTGGGATTTCAAGTTCAGATTTAGTTTTTGTTTAACTTAAATAAAGCGTTTTAGGAGAAAATGCTGAAGGAGTATTTTATATATACGAATCTTAGTAAAAATATTATATTTTTGAAGTTCTTACTTTGTTAAGATTTTTATTGTTTTTCCATTATTATTTAAAATAGAAAAATATTTTTAATTATTATGCAAATTTTACAAAAAGTATATAATTTCGTATTTAAATTGATAGGTAACATATTTTTAGAATAATAACAAATAAAAAATAAAAATGTAAAATTAAAAGATAAAGTTAATCGGCGATTTCCGTAGATAAGTAATGCAAAATAATTCAATTTCCTTGTTGTGAAGCTTGTATCTATGCATATGCAAACAAGACACCAAACACATTGCATTGCATTTTACCGTTTCACCGAAAACACAAGGCGTCGAGGCGTTATATAATGCACATTGTTCACCCGTTTCCCATATCACTTGTCCCTCTAAAACAATGATGATTCTAGAACTTAATTAAACGTCTCTGTCTCAGCGTGCGGCTCTCAGTTCGGATGTATTTGTGTGACGGTTGGTGTCTTGTCATGTTTACCCGCAAAACTTCCGCTCGCCCTCGGTGTCGACTGCGGTTCCGAGCCGGCGACATCAGTGGTTTATAACTTGTCATTACCATGCTTCCAGCCAAGAGATTTCGTCCCAATCCCGTCTCGTTTCGGGACCCGGCAAACATGCATCCTTGAATTAATTTCGTCTACTTGCTTTCGGGATCTTCAACGTGCTTTTTCGACTTTGAGACTTTCAATCTCCCGGGGAGAGAAACTGCACTAGTTCACGATAGCATGTACTTTAGTTTTCATTAGTTATTCAATTTTATTGCTTGAAATTGATTTAAATTTTATATTAGAAAGCAAATATGTTTGAAATGATTCTTTTTATATATATATATATATATATATATATATATATATATAATAAAAAATGTTGACTTTATATAAATGTTGAAAGGAAAATTATTGGGATTAGAAGTCAAAACAGAATATGATATTAATAACTCAATTCATTGTATACGTTGCGAGCTTTCGGAGGTTGCTTGTCTCCTTCATCAGGCTGACCTATTTATTGTACAATACAAAATTATGTTAAAATACAATCAATTCTAATTAGTAATTACAATGTAAAATGATTAATAAACTTACAATGGTAGAGAATTCTGTGTGTTCTTTATCAACAATATTTAGAAATTATGTCCAAATGGAAAAAACCAATCCAGATAACAAAACAGTGTTTTTGGAATAAGATTAACAATAAAATACCATTAAATATATAACAAATTGTACGTCAAAAATTAAAATTGTATTCTTATAAATAAATAAAAATAAAAATAAAAACTAGTTATAAGTAATTGTCAGTAATATAAAATTCTTAAATTTTTTCACAAAATACCAAATGTAAAAGACGTTAGACACGAATTAATTTTTTTAATTACTACGAAGGTTGATAAAAATAAATTTTTTATTATCAACTGATTTTTTAGAGGGAAAATTATAACCAACCTAAAATTAGTCACGTGACATATAACGACGCACTCATGTCAATAACAACATAACCTATGTTTTATTCACAACAAATTTAGATGACAACACACGATACACGCGCAACAGTCAGATTGTTTATCACTGAAACCAAACAACTAAGTAATATCACGAGATGAACCATTACTTTTATTCACAAACGTAAGTAGAAAGTCATATATTATACTCAGGTGTTGAATATCAGCACGCTTGTTTACACTCATGCTATCTGTTTTAATATAGATCATTTCTAAAAGCGATCGTTTAAATGATTTATCTTCAATACAAACCACAGACGTGTTCGTAAAATCAAACTTATGTTGTTTTTGATGTGAATGAATTGATAATGCCGTTGCTTGAGGTTTCAACCTACAATCCGATCTATGTAACGCCAACCGTTCTTCTAGCCATCGCTTCGTGTTTCCTATGTAAGTCGCATCACAATCTGCACATGGAATCTTGTAAACCAAGTTTGACTGCTTCTTGATAGGAATGACATCTTTCAGTTTCGTGTAAATTTTCTTAGTAGGTAAGATGTTTTTTCTAATTATTTTTATGTTGTCTGATTTTAAAATGTTAATTAATTTCTCTGTTATTTTAGGTAAATTTGGGAGTGTGAAAATATTCTTTTTTATATCCAATTCAGTACGTGGAACTTCTAAAGTGTTACTATTACTTAGTGGAGTCCTGTTATGTGGAGTTGACCAAATTATTTTGTTTACTAACTTCTTAGGATATCCATTATCAATCAATATTGTAAACAATTTACTAAGATTAGCATTTTTGTAGTTATTATGAGATAACCTGACAACCCTGTTTTTTAAACCAAGGATGGTGTTGATTTTTGTGTGTTGTTGGTGGTAAGAATCAAAATGTATATAACGACAAGACGCTGTAGGTTTAATGTACCAACTAGTTTTTATACAGTTATCCACATCTCGAATTAATAAGATGTCCAAAAATGGGATGGACTTATTAGTTTCATATTCAACAGTAAAATTAAGGTGTTCATTAAATACATTCAAAACATGTAACGAAGATTGGATCTCATCTTCTTTGATTGCACAAATTACGTCATCGACATATTTCTTTATAAACACTGGTTTCATGTTAAATTTCTTCACACAATCATCCAATAGAAAATCCATAACTAATTGTGCTATTATGGGGCTAATAGTGGCACCCATAGGCGTACCAAACTTCTGAATATATAATTTGTTTTTAACTGTTATTAAATTATTCGAAAATATGAAATCTACCATTTCTAAGAACATGTTGTATGGAATATTTGTAATACTTTGTATGTTAGGCCAATTTTGTTCTAACACTGTATGTATCAATTCGAGAGATATGTTACCAAATAAATTTTCCACATCAAAGCTGACCAATACATGAGATTGCCGGATGATCATGTATTGGTCAGCTTTGATGTGGAAAATTTATTTGGTAACATATCTCTCGAATTGATACATACAGTGTTAGAACAAAATTGGCCTAACATACAAAGTATTACAAATATTCCATACAACATGTTCTTAGAAATGGTAGATTTCATATTTTCGAATAATTTAATAACAGTTAAAAACAAATTATATATTCAGAAGTTTGGTACGCCTATGGGTGCCACTATTAGCCCCATAATAGCACAATTAGTTATGGATTTTCTATTGGATGATTGTGTGAAGAAATTTAACATGAAACCAGTGTTTATAAAGAAATATGTCGATGACGTAATTTGTGCAATCAAAGAAGATGAGATCCAATCTTCGTTACATGTTTTGAATGTATTTAATGAACACCTTAATTTTACTGTTGAATATGAAACTAATAAGTCCATCCCATTTTTGGACATCTTATTAATTCGAGATGTGGATAACTGTATAAAAACTAGTTGGTACATTAAACCTACAGCGTCTTGTCGTTATATACATTTTGATTCTTACCACCAACAACACACAAAAATCAACACCATCCTTGGTTTAAAAAACAGGGTTGTCAGGTTATCTCATAATAACTACAAAAATGCTAATCTTAGTAAATTGTTTACAATATTGATTGATAATGGATATCCTAAGAAGTTAGTAAACAAAATAATTTGGTCAACTCCACATAACAGGACTCCACTAAGTAATAGTAACACTTTAGAAGTTCCACGTACTGAATTGGATATAAAAAAGAATATTTTCACACTCCCAAATTTACCTAAAATAACAGAGAAATTAATTAACATTTTAAAATCAGACAACATAAAAATAATTAGAAAAAACATCTTACCTACTAAGAAAATTTACACGAAACTGAAAGATGTCATTCCTATCAAGAAGCAGTCAAACTTGGTTTACAAGATTCCATGTGCAGATTGTGATGCGACTTACATAGGAAACACGAAGCGATGGCTAGAAGAACGGTTGGCGTTACATAGATCGGATTGTAGGTTGAAACCTCAAGCAACGGCATTATCAATTCATTCAAATCAAAAACAACATAAGTTTGATTTTACGAACACGTCTGTGGTTTGTATTGAAGATAAATCATTTAAACGATCGCTTTTAGAAATGATCTATATTAAAACAGATAGCATGAGTGTAAACAAGCGTGCTGATATTCAACACCTGAGTATAATATATGACTTTCTACTTACGTTTGTGAATAAAAGTAATGGTTCATCTCGTGATATTACTTAGTTGTTTGGTTTCAGTGATAAACAATCTGACTGTTGCGCGTGTATCGTGTGTTGTCATCTAAATTTGTTGTGAATAAAACATAGGTTATGTTGTTATTGACATGAGTGCGTCGTTATATGTCACGTGACTAATTTTAGGTTGGTTATAATTTTCCCTCTAAAAAATCAGTTGATAATAAAAAATTTATTTTTATCAACCTTCGTAGTAATTAAAAAAATTAATTCGTGTCTAACGTCTTTTACATTTGGTATTTTGTGAAAAAATTTAAGAATTTTATATTACTGACAATTACTTATAACTAGTTTTTATTTTTATTTTTATTTATTTATAAGAATACAATTTTAATTTTTGACGTACAATTTGTTATATATTTAATGGTATTTTATTGTTAATCTTATTCCAAAAACACTGTTTTGTTATCTGGATTGGTTTTTTCCATTTGGACATAATTTCTAAATATTGTTGATAAAGAACACACAGAATTCTCTACCATTGTAAGTTTATTAATCATTTTACATTGTAATTACTAATTAGAATTGATTGTATTTTAACATAATTTTGTATTGTACAATAAATAGGTCAGCCTGATGAAGGAGACAAGCAACCTCCGAAAGCTCGCAACGTATACAATGAATTGAGTTATTAATATCATATTCTGTTTTGACTTCTAATCCCAATAATTTTCCTTTCAAAATATATATATATATATATATATATATATATATATATATATATATAAACGCAGTTGCGATAATGTAATAAAAATATTAACTTAATATTTTCGATAATCCCAAATTTAAATAACTTAAAATTAAATGTCATAGAATTGTATCATTGAATTTGTTAATAGTAATACATTTATTTTCTTCAAATTAAATTAGAATATGAAAATAATAGAACATGTATCAATATTCTAGACATCTTTCACCGAATTACAAATGTTTTTATTTTCAATTAAAATTTCTAACTATCGGTTGCATCAACATAACAGATAGAACAACTTAATAACATTGGTTACGTATTTGAATAAAATAAAAATACTTCAATATCTATATATTAATAAAAAATTACTAAAATAATAAAATATCAGTGAGGCATATATACTTTAATATAATAAATATTTCAGACAGTATTTAAAATATATATTTCACTCAAAAAACAAAAAAAAATCACTAATATTGATTTCTGCCCAATTTCCTTGTAACCTGAGCTTTTGACAATTGGCAATACGTAACTAAGTATATTATAAATTATCATATTATTTTAAACTGTACACAAAATCAAAAGTTACTCATTCAATAAATTTTTTAGATAACAAATAAATTTGAATATACACAATTCTTTTATTTCAATTTCCATTCAAAGAATCCAATGGAAAAACTGTAAATTTAAATGACGCATATGAGTTGGTTTCATTTACGTCAGCAACTACCTCAACATCTCAACTAGATGGCTTTGCCATACGATTGATATTCCAGAACGAGAGAGCGAATGACATTAGCATTTTATTGGAGCCAATGCAGATTGTAGTACCAAACCAAACCAGAGTGCCAGTGTGCCATTCAACATATTAGCAAAAACCCTAGATTATAAAGCGCCCGTCGCTCTCTCTCTCTCTCTCTCTCTCTGATTGAAACCGAAAACAATAATAAGGACCTCGGCTGCCCAATAAACCGTCTAATTGGAAAATAGAATATATTACCATTTCAACCCGCCTAGAAGTGTACCATTTTAATAATTGAAATCCGAAATGAAATTTCGGTAGCGGCACACATTTGAATTTCAGAAATTATCTCTCGCCCGAAGGAATAAATTGAATGAAATACGCACACCGTCGTCTTTCCGGGGAACCTTGCGTCTTCTTCCTCAGCCATGTGTCTGCCCAGAACCTGTCCATGCGCATTACCAACAACGGCATAAAATTTACATGGTAATGTTCTGAACGCAGTTTCTTGGCTTTCGCGGTGCACCTATAATTACTAACCCCCCCCTAATGTTTAACAAGTTTCTAGATTAGAGACTTTCGTTTAACAAGAATTTTGCACAGAGGAAGTTATAGTTACGTCATTCTAACTACTTGCTATTCAATATCGTTATTTCGTCCGAAAGATAATCGTCCAATTTGCACAAAATTGTTATAAAGCTAGTATTCTCCTAACCTATAATATCGCAAAGGCTTGTATTCAATTCCAATTGTTTGGAAACTGTTATATAGGTAAATTTCTACAAATAAAGGTAGTTATTACTTCGCCGAGTTAATCATAATAATTCTAAATTCAATTAAGGTTATTTGTTATACAGTTAGAAATTACGGTAATCGGATAAATTGTTTTCGGTATAATAAACTTTAATCAAACTGACCAAAATATTATAACTAAATATAACATTACACTATTGAGAAGAACTACACAAAGATTTTTATCAGATAAGTAATACCAAAACAATAATTTTTCCACGAGCTTATTTCATATAGTATGTTATGTTATTTACAGAGTACTTTTCATTTCTGTCATAAAGAAATATTTTTTCAAGTGGTTAAACTTAACTGCTCGTTAAACACAAATTTTACATTTTCATATAGAATAATAATTAAGTCAAATAAACTAATATCTTTATAAAATTTTTTGGATTTAAAAAATCTGATTAATAAAAAAATATTACAGAATATAATCCATTAATTAAAGTTAAATTGTTTCAGGTTACAGTTCTGCATCATTTTATTAAAATTCAACGTTTAGATTCATTAGACATGAATCATTATCAGAAAAATAAATACAATAATAATGTTACAATTCCTTAATATCAAAACTTCCTTTAACAATAATATAGAATTTGTCAACTTATTATACAAGAAACAAAATATTTACATATAATATTTTATTTTTGTTAGTAAAAATTGCAAGGTATGTAGTGTCTAAATCTAACAAAGCTGATCTCTTAAATGTAACTTAATACAGCCAAGCAAAGTTCTTTAATAATTTAATATAAGGAATATCGTAGCACACGCTAACAAAATAATTTCAGTTTTGTTGTTTCTCTTGTGAAACATAATAATAGCTTGGTGTATACACGTATTTTTCCCTTCTTATTCACGTACTCCTAGTACGAGATATCACCCAGCTAAACTCCAGCTATTTTATTCTTTAATATACTCTCCATGTATTACAAGGTAAGTTTTCATTGTTAGATTATGTTAATTAACTGTCAGTTATCTACAATCTCCTGACATGTACCTGTCATATTACTTAATAACACTGCAATTAATAATAGATACTTCGTTTTTTATGCGATGCATTGAAAATTTCAACTCTTCAATTTCACGGTATTAAATATTTAAAACAATAGAATTGTATGATTATCTGATAGGTTTATAATGAAATATATTGAGTACATATACTGAAAAAAGTTTTCAATTATTATTTAATTCTGAAATATAATTTGTCAATAATTTGACAAAGCTATAGCATAGAAGTGTCTAAAAATTGGTTGCTTTGTAATTCAATTTTAACTAATACTAGTATTAAGTATATAATATCCAAATATTAACTTTGCTTATTTGTTTAAAATATAATTTAAAAAAAATAGTATAAAATTAGATATGTTTTCTAATTTTTAAAAGAATAATGTTCTTAAAATAAGAACATTTACATATCATGTAAGGCAAAATTGAGATCTAATGTGATTTCATGCGCTGCGGTTAAAACAATTAAAATAATTAGAAACCTCATTTATTTCTGTATAAAATGACATTTTATTACTTAAATTTTGATAAAAAAAAGTTAATAAAAAAAAATTAAAGTAATCAAAAATAGAATTAGTAACTAAACTAATTTTTATTGAAAATTTAAAACAAAACAATCGATATTTGTTTCAAAGCCGATTAATATTTTTGTTTTTATTTATTTTTTATACAAGCGACTAGTTTTCAATAATGACAAATTTGATCAATTTTGTAAATAGAATTTTTTATTAGAAGTGTGGATTCTTATATTTTTATTGGATTTTGCACGATTACGACTAGTTTCGATTGCTTGTGCTCAAGTCTACGTCTAAATTTCGAACAAATTGGCATTTATAAATATGTAAAATTTTGTATAATTAATATATGTAGGAATAATGAAGCAGTTGATGAAATTACAAATACAGTTATTCGTTCCATTCGGCTAAAACATTTTTTGCTCCATTATAACCATTTCTCAACCAGCGGTTACTGGTATTTGAACCGCCCCAGTGATTATGTTTGCTCAGCGTGACCGACTTAATGTAATCTTACCACTGCATCATCTTTTGCGAAACGCCTCGTCAGCTTGCGCAATGCTAAATAATTATTGAGGGTGCAGTCGGTCCAAATTGATAATGAATTTATGTACATCATCTTTCACGGTTACGATTCTCGACCTTGTCAAACAGAGTGCGATGCGAATAAAATGTTGTGGATTTACATGAACTTTCAGTGGATATAGATAGTATTGTGGTTTGGAGAATTAGGGATAATGCAGATGATTAATATGTGATGTGATTTTGCGATTGTCTGATGATAGATGTTTTGGTTTTCAATTATAATTTGTAGCGGAATTTTCGGGAATTGTGATGGAAATTTGGTCTAAATACTGCTATTAGTTGTAATATCTTTTTGATAATTCAATTTATTTTCTTACAATTAATATACTCTCATGGCAGATTAATAATTTAATAAATTTCATAACAATATTACCAAATTCATATAATTACATTTTTATTATCCAAATTTCTAGAGAATTCATATATTTATTAAAAATATTATATATGAAAATACCAGCAAATCCACTGACACTATAAAAATCACTAAAAACATACCCGAATGATTTATATAATGTTAATTGAATATTATTTGAGTTACGTAAACAAATCGAGCAGTAAACTTCTAAAAACTTTATAAATCCTTTAGTAAAAAAAGTACTTGTTGACAAGAAACTGAATTGAATTATAGATTTACACAAAAAGCCTGAATTACATTAGTAAAGTTAGTAGTAGAATACACTCTATCTCGTAATTAGCAAAAAATAAATATTTTTAAATAGTGAAAGACAAATCTTTAGGCTTGTCTTTCACTATCTCAAAATGTTTATATTAAACTGTAACGGGATAGTACGTATCACCGTATTCAACTACTAACTTTACTAATGTAATCCAGGCTTATGAGCTGTATTTCTACAAATATTAAAAAAAAAAATTAATATACGTCCATAACATCCGTGGTTATTAGTCCGCTAATGGCTAGAAAAAGGTATATTTTATATTTTGATGTTACATTTCTTGAAGTACTAATATGGATACGTTCAAATATATTTTACCTTTGTTTACAAGATGTATGATAACACAGATGTAGAAATGTGACGTTTTTGGATTTGAAAAAATTTATTAACTGTTCTTGGTTAATTGAAAAACTAGAACATGCAAAAATTAAGTAATTAACGTCCCCTTTTTCAAATAATTTACAATAATATTTTGTGTGTAAATATCAAAATAATTTTTTCTTAAAAAATAAATAAATCTGTATTTCATATTTCGTTAAATATTTAGAAAATTTTTGAAAAGAATTAAATAATTTATCCAAGAATTTAAATTGAAAATACCCAGCATACATTTTAGTTATGTACTGTTTGAAAAATTCATCAAAAATAAAATTTAGTGTCACAAACATACAAAAGTCATTAACCTTGACTAACATCTCCGGTGTCGCCAACTTAAATAATGAAGAATTTCCCATTCATTCCGTTTCTACATTCCTCGCATATTATCTAACCACGCACGCACCAAGTTTTAATGAAAACAAATATCGTTTTAGCAAATTATAAAATATTTCCTTACATTTCCTACATTGAATAATATATATCTACTTACGACTTGGGTCACAAAGTTACTCTGTTTCATACTACAATTTTGGTCCAGTTCAACTCACCTGAAACAAACGAAAAAACAATGTAGAAACAATTGAATAAAAATTCGCTTCCAAGTTCAAGTGTGAATTGAAAAAGTTTTGACGTGGAATGATATACACAATATGTAGAGAAGATAAAAAGTTAAAAACTAAAATATACTGACAAATTATATAGGGAGATAGTAAAATTTTGAGACAGAAACATATAAAGTTTTTGAATTACAAAATAGTTATTTGCCTTGGACCTATGTCAAATGTAATAGCATTTCAAGTTTGGTGTAACGTTAACATGGTTAAGAATATTTTCGTTTCTGCCAGACACTGGATAGAAATATCTAAGTTTTTATTTTTAGACAATTTTGTAAAAATGCAAAAAGTGATTGATTGCAACTAAATATACAAAATAATAATACGTACAGGGTCTTCCAAAGTTTTGTGGGCCAAGACCCACTTTCTAAAATGCTAATATACTACGACCCACTCGCTTGTAATGCATATTTAAAAGCAAAACAGGGAGAAACTGAATAAAATAAAGCTTTACGACCTTTAATTTTTTATTAAATGTATTAAACAAGTGAATTCAATATTTCTGTTAATAAACATGTAAATTACTATTACATTCAAATATTTAACAAAATATTAAATTAATAAAGTTTCTATAACAAACATTTTTTCTAAATGAAGAAGTAGTCTATTATGACATGGTACATGGTACATACAATCTCAACTTCAAAATTACTAGTCATAACATTTTCAATCCACACTTTCTGATATCTGTTTCAATATCCATGTTACATGATCCGAATTCCAGAGACTACCTAAAACTGTGTCCTGTTTATACTCGTACATTTTTCTAGTCGAGAAAATAAAAATAGTCACAAAGCGGCAAATTAGGTGTCTATGGTGCTTCAGTGTTGTGATCATTTTTGAAGTTAAAAAATATTATTAAACTTAAAGTAAGCTAAAACAATTGACAATATATAATTTCTATATAAAGAAGAAACATCAAGCTTCGCAGATATAGATTATGATATATTTTAGTGGAAATAAACTTATTCTCAAAAAAATTTCTTATATTTAAAATCATATTTTGAAATAATATCAAATTCAATCGATATTATTAAAAAAAAGGTACTAAACCGTAGATTTATAAATTCAACAGCAAAAAAAAAACAGCTAACCATTTTAAACACACACGTTCTCCGAAGAGACAAAAAAATTCAATAAAAGACTTCGTAAATTAAATTTTAACGTAAAATATTGCAAAGTGGGGAGACAAAAAAGCATAGAAATAACTGAACCGTTCCACTACATAGATTCGTTCTTTCCAATATAAGAAACTTCTATAATCAGATAACAATGTAATCATAAAGCATCTCGGATTTGTGTTGCAGTAGGCTGAGAGAGCCGGAGAAGAGAGAGAGAGAAAAAAAGAATAACATTCTATCGTCGCTATAACTTAATCGAAAAGTTATCTCGCTATTTGACGGGAGAATTTTTCGTTAGTTCATTTTGGGACCTCGTAAAAGAAGCAACGAAATTTCCCTCTGTGATGTAGTTATTCAAATTTTTTTCTTATATCTCATTTAAGCATTGTCTCGACAAATAGAGTACGAGAATAGAAAACAACTTATGTTTTTCCAATCTTTGCGCGATGGCATTACCGATAATTTTGTTAGGATTTTGACTGTTTATATGTATGAGAAGAAATTATATAAATTGCATAACATGAATTGTCTATCTTGTAAGATATTTTGGAAGTAATATTTTTCAAGCAAGTTTGAAAGTAGAACGTTTTTTTTTTTTGTTTTTTTTGTTTTTGTTTTTGTTTTAAATATACAAAAAAAAATAAAGTTTAGTTCCTGTAATGAGCTAGCTATATGCACGAAAAACTGATTACATATAATAGTTTCTTAACAATTTTTACTTGCATTGCCAGTGGCTCGAGTTGTTAACCCACAGCCAAGCAACGGAACTATAGCTAAAGTAGGTTCTAAACATCTAAACTATTCAGACGTAGCAAGTCCAGTAAGCAGATATATTAATATACTAAAATACCAGAAATAATAAAATCATATTACATCTAAAGTAAAATGCAAATAATAGAATTTTTTTTAAAAAAATTTTGTCTTTTTTTAATTTTATCAATTGTAATATGAAATCAAAATTATAATTGATTATTTTGAAATATTTACAAAAACTGTAGTTAAAATATTTTAAACGAAAATATGCATACATGATTACAAGTTTTCAGTAAAATGTAGTAATATACGGTAATAAAAAAAAATTCTACCTTTTCCAGAAAAAAATTTATATACTTTTGTTTATTTGTCAAAGCAATTAGAATGTATAAAATGTGTTTTAAATTTAAGACAATACAGATTCGATATTTCTTAGAGTATATAAAAATTATTTTTAATTTAAAACACTTTATCAATTTTTTATCTGGCAACGTAAATTAATGTTATATAAGAAATAAAATATTGAACTATTTAATATAATTACTATTATTCTTATTATTAAAAAAACATGATGGTTGGTACTATAAACTCGGTTTTTGGGTGTTCTGATTCATTTGTTTAGTCCTGCTCTTTTACGTTGTTTTAAAGCCAATATTAGTTAAAAACGATTTTAAAATCGAGCGATATGTTTAAAGTTAGATAATATCTTTTAATAATCGGCTAATTCATTTATTGGAAAATTCTTGTATAAAAATAATAACTAAAATTTTCGATTAAACAAATAAAAGTTCAATAACTTATGGTAAAAAAAAAACAAAACTAGTTAGTAATAAAAATTAGAAAACGTTAAAATCTCAACTTGTTTGCTAAATGTATTAACATGATCAAATACAAAAAAAATACGAACACCAATAAATCATTATCGATATATCTACCTATACATCAACCACAAATGTAATAAAAATATCTGAAAACACGATATAATATCAAGAATCTTATAATCCTACTAACAACATAGTAAGCAACATTATGTGCTCGTGCAACATAAATTAACATTATTTAAAGAGAACCTAGAGCTACTTGTTTACTGTCCGGGATCCGAGTTACCTGCGCTTTACGTACTTCTACTACTTTGACAAAAAAAAAAAAACGAGCATCAACCGTGTGTAGTAGTGTAAGCAATTCCTCTGTCATGTAACCAACTTCTGGCCATTTTTTTTCCTCCTCGGCATCAAAGCTATAAACACGTCCGTCGTGGCCATGGCAGGGAGAGACAGACAACGGATTCAACTATTTCTCTCCACCACCAGTGTATGTGTATGTACTTGTCAAACGGTCAAGTAATTGAGTATTTTATGCTCGGCAATAAGTTTTACAGTCGCCGATCGTAAAACGAGTCAACGGCTTATCACTTGAACGCAGTCAGTTAAAGAGAAACTTACGAGTCCTCCTAATTTACATGTACAGTGGACTTGGATAGTTTGCAAAACTGGAACTGATATTTTTTCGACATGTCGTATGTCGGTTCTTAATTGAAATTATAGGTACAACTTTAGTTGTTTGTTGTTGTTTTTTTAACTAAAAAATAGGAATTCTTGATTAAGAAAATTAAAACAATTGGAATTGCAAATATAGCTATTTTATTCATTATATTTAATAGATATATTGTTTAACGCCCACAATATTTAAAAAATACAAACATTATAGAGAATACATTTTTTTTTAATTTCACACAAGAATTTAAGGGTATGTTGTAGAGTAGAATCATTTGTTTTATTTTTTGTTTAAAGTAAACTAAAGTTATTTACAGTAACAGAACGAAAATAGTTTTAGATAATCGACATTATTTTATATATTTTTTTGTTTTTGACATGAAGTAACAAATTCAATATTTACTATATTTCAAAAATAGCACATTATGTAAAACGTCTATTACCTTTTTGTATATTATTATCACTTTCTATTAAGTATTATTATTGCTTAGACTGAAAGTTTTTATCGAAAGAAAAAGCACTTTCTCAAATTCTGTAGAAAGATTGCAATTATTCGTTGATTTTACAAATTTTACAAATTTTACTCGAAATTATACATGCTTTTAAAAAAATTATAATTGATTTTTTTTTTTTTTACTAAATTTATAAGGAATTGTCATTAATGTGTTGCAAAAGTGATTTTCTCTTAGATTTTTATTTAAATCCATTGACCTACAAAATAAATATTTCAAAAGAGGTAAAAAATGAGTCTTATGACTACTCAAATTCAGACTACATAAATTTTTAACACGATGGTTGTTCATCGAAAAATAACGTAATAGTATGCAAACTATGTGAGGTCACTGTACAAAAAGAAGTTTCCCAGCCGCCATTTGTAACAATTACCTCTCCAAATGAAGCGAACGTTTGACCGTCAGATAAGTATCTTTATGATAATTTGCTGCTTCTCCTTCTCTTGACTGGGTAGTTGATTTGGTTTCACTTACAACTTCATCATTCTCCAACTAGATCTTAGATTTGGAGTAACTTTTGAAGTCATGTATAAAAAAAGGGTCATTATAGAATAAATAGAGTAGTTATCAAGCATGCTATGAAAATAATATTATTACTCAAGATAAAAAGGTAATGTAAACTACGTGAGTAAGAAAGTTACATTTTACAGTAATAATATACAAATATTTAAAAGATTTTGTTATTCTAATTTAATTGGCAGTATGTACTCGTAAAATAAAACGAAAATAAAATCAAATACATCACTTGCAAATTCAATGCAATTAATATTCAAGTACCTAATAAATAATTACATAAAAAACATTTTACTTATCTGTACTTAATAATCATTTTACTAACTAGGCATTCTAAAATATAATCTACATCATTTAAATTTAAGTATCACTGCTGAAGAATGTCAACAAAGAAACATCACCTTCTTATCGAGCAAATTACACAAAAATGACAGCACTCGTCACTAGAGGGTGCCAGCTAAATAACGGAAACGTAACTTTTATTCGTTCAATTTTTATGCATTGGTCCCCCACTCCATTGTTCCTCGCCTTGCCCGTCCTACCATCGAGCATTTCCAAAAGTATGCGGCAGCGTGCAAAAGAGAAAACGAACGCACTAAAAATTCCATTGTCGTATCGCTCTAAATTCATTTTGAACTTTGGCACTCGCCGAAGTGCTTCCGGTGTACGCTCGACATCTTAAGCTTTGTTTGAACTATCGCCGCGACGCTTCACAATGGCCGACGACGCATTAAGATCCCCCGTTCGTTGTGTAGTTCAAACGGGCCAATTCTTATAAATGTCGTCGCACTTAATGGGCCGTTCTTGAATTATCTCTAGACTAGGATAATATTCATTTGGCGTAAGACGCCAAAGGTCCGAGTGAATTCAGTCGCAGACAGATCAAATGAAGGAAGGAGTTTCTTACTTACGAGAAATAATCGTTATGAATTATTGTAGATTCATTTGGCATAAAGACGCTCCGAAATAGAATATCGTGGATTCGCAAAAACTGTTGAAAAAGTTAAATAATTCAAGTGGATTTATTTGATACTTTCGAAGAAATTTTCTTGAAAGTTTTGCCAAATCATAAACTATATTGTTGTTAAAAGCATATCAGATCCTCAAAGCAAATAGTTGTAGAAAAGTAATACAAAATTTATTGCATATATACAGTGTCCCCAGATAGGTATTACAAGAGAACAAATAGATCAAATTATTTATCAGATTTTAACCAAATCTTGAAAACTAGCCATCACTTATCTAAAACTATGCTACACAAAAAATTAGCTTAATATCATGTACGGTGTGTCCAAAATTTAAAATTTTTTAAAAATTCAAATATTTTACTCTTTATCATGTTTAAATATTTTACAATTTCAGACACACTGTATATGATATGAAGCCAATTTTTAGTGTAGCTTTGTGTTAAATCAAACGGTACTATTTTACAAAATTTGGTTGAAATCCGATTAAAATAGGGTTTTTGTCGTTTTGTAAAACATATTTGTGGAATATAATAATGATTTATTAGTAAAGTACCAATTGGTAATTTTAAATATCCCTGAATAATTTTTATTATATGTTAGTGTATGTTATTGTTTGTTTTTATATTTTTCCAGTTATTTTGATGTCTACCTATAAAAACCAACAATATTATAAACAACTCTGTTCTATGATTAAATTTTGTTTTTGATATATTGCAAAAATAAACTTACAAACATCTTTTAAATTTATTGTTTCAACACAGTTACAAAATAAATTATTATTTTTAATATGCAACTAATTATAAACATTTTTATTATAAAATGTTCGGAAAAAAACAAAAACAAATATTTTTGTATATTAAATTAATTAAAAATAAATTTCAGCTGTCCCATTTAATAAATAGTTACTTGCTTTAACATCAGTTTAATTTTTGATTATCTCCTCATCAGATAATTAAAACAATTAATTTATCACTATTTGTTTGGTATCTTCATATTGATTCACATCGAGGTTATCAATATTTGCACGAAAATACACATTGGTCACCGCATCGAAATCGTTTTTGTTTGTCCGTGGATGTGTGCAAGGATCAAAGCGGGGCCGATTCGATGCGGGTCAAGCCGCAAGTTCAACAACGATGTGACCATCGTATGGTAGACGGCAGTGGAGCATACTGGATGCAGCATCACCTTTTGCAGCTGCACGGGGTGCTAATTGTCGTCCGGGAAATCGGTTCATTTAAATTTTGATTGAAGCTGAGACCGGGATGATTTAATTACGTTCCGCGCGCGTAAAGTGACATTCCTCGCTCCGGTTCTCCTAGTGCAAAACGCCATCTATCTCATTGATTGAATACACTAGGAATATACGCAAAGTTTTGGGAATTTTTGAGTTACACTACAGAATTACTGTACCATAATTAACAAATATTTTTTTAAAACATTTTTTTTTTATTATTTGCAACCACAATTCGGTATTACTAGTCAGATGGATTAAGAAATGTTTTAAGACCAATGAATTTCCTTGCATTCTTGTCGTAAGACTAAACATTAATACTGTTTGGTGCCTGTCACAGTAAAGCAAGCTATGATGTTATATTAGTGGACACAAAATACTATCCTTACTGGCTATCCATTGTTAGTTGTATAAAAGTTGTTGAAATTATCAGCTAACAACATACTTAATTACCTTGTCAATTGACTAATCAATGAGATTTTTCAAGAACAGTTGACAATATGATTGATTGTGTAGTTGTCAAAGAATCAACTAAATTGTCAAATGTCTTGCAATTGCCTCACTTTTTAGTCAGTTGCCAATTTAACAACATAGTATACTTACAAAGCGTTTACAATGTTCTTGGGCATTTTAAGTAGTCTAGATGAATTCATTTGTAAGTGTAATACATATAATATTATTGTTTATTCGCTATGCTATTACGAATCGGAAAATACTCCTGATTCCAAATACTTTTGAAACATCCCTGGCATATAGTTGTCTCTATCTGTCGTTGAATGATCAATATGTGTTCTCGTACGGAGCGATGGTGTATTTGCCACGTTGCAGCTGGTTTGTTCACACACGGGGGTGAGTAAATAGATGTGTGCATGATGCGTGCCCCACAGTTCAGTCAGGGAAAAATAAAATGTTTGGTTAAAAGTCATGTTTTTTTTTTGCTGTTATTTATCTATTTTTGTCGTTCTGTTGCAACGGTAATCAGTTAGATAAATTTTTGGTTTAACTTACAAAACAAATGTTATTGGTTTGCAAAATAGAAGTATATAAATGCGATTACCGTTTTTTTATGTTACTCACTTGCTAAAATTAACTTTATTGCAATATTCTTCAAAAAAGTCATAAATAAATGATTTTGATTAAATCAAACATTTTTTCATTACTCAAATATAACATTGATGTTCTATTTATTAAATTTTAAAATTTTTTTGCAACACTTCATAGTTAAAAACTAAAAATATATTATTTTACAGCGTAATTAATCAAATGTTTAGTTAAAAGTACAGAGAAAATTTTAAAATGCAGACAGAATATTAAAATTTGTAATTTATACAGACCACGTCTTTGTAATGCAAACTTGCAAACCCCTATACCACGGTACTACATAATTAATCAAAAATTTTGCGGGAAGATACCAACATTCTAGACAAAAAAAAAACAACCAGCTCCTGTCACATACGCGGCAACTGTTTCTAGCGAAAAATCCCCATATGCATATACGTTTAATTTTCGAGAGCGCCATCGTTAAAAAGTCCCCGTAACTTTAATTGTTTGCGATAATCGCGGACGTACGCTGCAATCAAAGACACACGTGCCGCAATTTTTAATGTGTCACACAGGCTTTGAACGTATTAACATATATGGGAGGTTCATTTTTTAATTATTTCTTGTCAACGACATCATCAAAAAATTTAACTAAATGTTGGAGGTTTTTCGCGTTTGTTTTCCGGCATGTAGTTTTGTGGGTGATATGAGCACAATGCAAGCATTTTAAATTTTAATTTTTCGTTGTCAATTTTTAATTTTGATTCCGGGTATTTCTGTAAATACAAATGTTTTTGTGTTTGCTAAATTGTTAAATCCACAGACAAAATTTTTTTCATTATTTTTTAATTAATTTCGGTTCGTTATTTTTAAAATTCATTTATAATTTATTTATAGTTGCATTTGTTTGTTTACTGCACTATTGTAAAAATTAGACCATACGAATTAAATTAATTAAGCTTTAAATACGTCGAACTTCATATAAATTACGCCTATTCTATTAATTTTTTTTTCATGTGCGTATAGCTTTGTTTACTTGAATTAAACTTTCACATGCGTCAAATTATTTTATATATGAGAGATTAAATCGTAAGTTCTTTGGCATATTTTTTAAAATACTTAATTCAATTTCTTAAACTATATCAATTCACAATTAATTAAATTTATCGTAAAAGTAGATACATAATGCCTATACCTACTACATAGACTCCTTTGTTATATACATTAAAAAAGAATGAATATAGTATGTGTTTACATTTGGTAACATGACACAATTCTATGTCTAAAATGGAAACGCCAGCTAACACAAAGGCATCAAAGCATATGTAATCGCAAACGTGTTTATAAAAAAAACTTCTCTCATTAATATAACGAAACATTATGTGTGTTCTTTATCTATATTATGGTTGATCTGACATTATACTTATTATTTAAAATAATGTGAATTTAAATTTATAAATATCTGAAATATATATTTTTTTTTCATTTAGACCATATTTCTATAACGCTGTTATAGAAAAATTTCGTTACTAAAGCACAAAATTATCAACGATTAAGTTTAAGCAATAAAGCTATGATTAAAGCTAAAATTGAATTATTTCAGATAGCGATTATTATTCAATGAAATCGAAAAGATAAACAATAAAAATAGTAAAAAAATTATTCAATTTATACAATCCGCAAAAATTATTAATAAATAAAAAATTGCGCGCTACCGTTATAAAATATCAATTTTCCGCATTTTATTTTTATTAAATATGCAAATTTCGTCTGACAACGTTTAAAAATTCTTTAACGACTACAAAAATAAAAATCTGAATAATGCACACAGTACAACAGCGGTGTCGGTTACGCGTACAGAAAATTTATATTCAGAAAATCGTGAACAATAATTTACATAATTATTTGGATATTAGCCTAACGCGAGAATCATTCTGCAAAATTAGTTAATGCTAAATTTTGTACTTACGCGCAGCGCAGCGTGCCGTAATTCGCTTGCAACATACAGCCCCGCACATTTTGCTCGAACACAAAATACAAATCCGTGTGTTTCGCTATTTCTATTTTCGAATACACCTGCTACCAAACTGGTTACCGAATATTGTTTACGATTGTTTTTGCTCTATTTTGGTTTCCATCGTGAACAGAATAGAATTTGTAATTGTTTATAGTTTCAATAATATTACACGAGTTTTTCAATAAAATTTTTACTATTAAATTTAGAATTGGTACTGATTTATAAATATTATAAACTTAATGGATCGTTCTGTTATTTTTGTTTTTTTTTTTTTGCAAATTCCTCCTCTATACTAGAAAAAGAATTAATAATATATATTTTTTTTTAATTTTCTATCTTTTAATGTATCTGTAAGAGTAATTTTAAAATATGGTATTATTTACTGAGATTTTAAGACTTAATCACGAGAAAAAAAATTATAAAAAAAATATAATTTTCGTGCTTTTTTAACAAAAATATTTGTAAATTAAAGCATATAAAATTATAATTCTTATTAACAATAGTAAATTTACAATTTAGTAATTTCAATAGTAAATTAATTTATTATTTTGCTTATGAATTGGAAATGTAAATATTGTAAATAATTAAATATTACTACTTAAGTAAATTGTAAATTAATGTTGTAAGAGTTCAAAGGAAATTTGTAAGTTAAATCCTTTGTATTCAAAACTTTGAATTATCAATTATATTCTAAATTTTACTAGATAAATTTTATTAATTACTTCTGTATATGAATTTAAACAATAATTTTCCAAAAATTCAGTATGTTAATGTTTCACATATTCATAAAAATACAGAAAATAAAAAACAAAAATGGAATTTAACTGTAACTAATTTTATACGTCAAACTTATCAATAACAGTATAGATTTATTTATTTTAAAATAAAAAAATCTGTAATTATTAAGAAGAAGAAAAAATGAAAGAATACAAACAAAAATTATTCAGTTTTAAAACAAATATTAAATATTTTATTACGCTCAATAAAAAATTAAAATCTTGTATACTATTTAAATGGAAAAGCCCGTAATAAAAATATTTGAAATAAAAAATGAAAAAATTGATAAAGAAAATAGAAAATAAAACTGTTACAACTAGTGTAAAGATTGTTATGATTTATCGCAGAGCGTGGAACAGCACAAAAGGGTCTCTCGCCCGCGCCCGT
Source organism: Clivina fossor (assembly GCA_963966155.1). NCBI lineage: Eukaryota > Metazoa > Arthropoda > Insecta > Coleoptera > Carabidae > Clivina > Clivina fossor. Next base: position 25,535,423 of record OZ014552.1, on the reverse strand, counting down.
TCGTCAGTAAATACGTTTATAGTATGTGCAAAGGGAAGAGACGTTTATTTGACATTATGTAAACGTTTCGTATGTCTGTCAAATGGTTGACACCCAGTGTCACATGCACGGATATATGGACAATAAAGAAAGAGATTCTTATTGTAGTCAATGTGCATGTCAACATGTTTTCAACTATACACACAAGCATTCTTCCTCCTCTCTGTGTAGTCACATTTTTCTCTCAAACAACAATAGTTTTCCTATGCTAGTGCTGCCATCTAGACAACCTAGTGTATACTATGAACATTTTTTTATTTTGTTATACGTACATATCTAAGAGATAGATGCACTGTGTTTTACACATATACAATAGTTTAAAATAAAAACACTTTTCGTTCTATTTACTTTTGAAATACATATGAAATAAAATATTATATTTATCACAATTGCTTGTCTTAGTTATAATGTTATTAAATTCCCTATCAGGTTCGTTATTGTTTTTAATAATATCTTAGTATCTATCAAGATTCAAGATAGATTTTTCATTTTAGTATTAGGATATTCTAAGGAAACTTTTGTATTATGTTTTAGAACTTCCCGGGACAAGAAACAAATGGCCAGAGATTTTTGACAAAGGCTGACAATTCCATGCATTACGTCGTCACAATTTGAAATTAGTTTTTGACATAAAATTCAAAAACATAGTTCAAATATACCGCAATAACATATAAAAAAAAAACGTCGGAACATATGCATTATTTCTCCATGAAAAAATTTCCAAACTTTGCCAATTTTCAGAGCACTCAAGTCTTTAGTATTTAGTAACCACTATTTTTTCTAAGTTCAGTGTCTACTTTTGAAAGCTATCCTAACCAAAAAACAAACGTGTCCAAATTTTGTTACGAAACTAAAACGCTAAATCAACCCGGGACATGCACCCATACAAAGCAGAACTACGCGAATACGTGAGTATGTCACACGGTACACATATATGTAGTGTGTTGCGGTTTACTATGGACACAGATGTGATTACTCTTTGCTGTTACGCTGTGTGTGCTATGCCCATATACCGTCGCGCGCTGTTGTTGCTGCATTACGACAAACTGCAAGCCAGAAAATGTTATTGTTATAGTTTACAATAATTTTAACGGTTCACCATATGCCACATCATATAGCCGCCATCCAAATATATAGGTCAATGCTTCGGATGTTTCTGTATTACATGCTACATGTTTCAATAGCTCTCGAAATTATTTTTAATTATTGTTTTTAATTATACGCACAAATAATTATTTTACAGACTCATACATGCAGAATGTATTTTCCAAATAACGAGTTTATTTATTAATAATAATTGACACTGTTATAAAATATTATTAAAAAAATATACGCAAAATTAAACAATACTCTTCATATTTTGTATTCGAAAAATGTCAGAATCAACAACTCAACTGTAATTACAACAAATATTCTGTTAAGAGTAGTATTTTGATTTATCTAGGTAATTCATCTAGAAAAAAAGGTTATAATCCTGTTATTAAAAAACTAATGTAAATTAGATAATAGAATATTTGTTGTAATTAAATAGCAGTTGAGTTGTTAATTCGGACATTTTTTGAATATAAAATAAAAAATATATGAAAAGTATTGTTTAATATTGCGTATATTTTATTTATAATATTTTATAACAATGTCAATTATTATTAATAAATAAACTCGTTATTTGGTAAATATATTCTGCTTGTATGACTGTAAAATAATTATTTGTGAGTATAATTCAAAACAATAATTAAAAATTATATCGAGCTATTGAAAATTGTCATAAAAAATTACTATATAAAATTGCCGTATTTAAAAATTTTTATTTTAATAAAATTATATCAGTCAATGCATTCATAATTGTTTACATGAAAAAAATTTCGATAACTTTTATTTAATTTTAAAATCAATTAATCAAGTAATTATTATTGAATTCAGAATATGACGTAAAATTTTAATATAATTTAACATATGTATTTGTATATGAATTGTAAGGTGGACCATACACGCTCAGTTTATTGCACAGTTTATTTCAATAAACAAATTTTTTTTAACTAGTACCAATTATCGAATAATTTATCTAGCTAAACTTTTTTCTGATATCTATTATCTCATCTAGATAATAAAAAATACTCTTACTTAATATTTAATTTTATTAGATTTTTTTTATTTGTGCTAACACTGGTTAAATAAATTTAGACTGTCTTGTCATTTTCATTAAAAATAATTTACAAAAACAACTATCTGTCCAAATTGTTATTCAAGTTATTCAAATCATTCAATTTTTTCTATTCCATTAAACAAATGAACTATAAAATCCTTTATCGAAACTATTACAATATAATACAGACTTCATTCAAGCGATGAATCATTACATAACAATATACCAATATATATTCCTAAGCAGGCCATTGGAACCAACGAAAAATCGTAACAGTGCCAAGTTGTAATTTAGTTCTCCGTGCATCTGTCACTGGGCGACATTGGTGCTATCAAAATGCACTTCATCCCTAGAGGTGCCTAAGCTAGCACCCTTCCAATAGAAGGGTTGGCATTGACTTCTGCCAGTTGGCGCGCCAATAACAAAAGATATATAACATGTTCAGCCGCGTTGGAGTCGTGCAAAATTACAATCTGGAGAACAATTGTATCGGTAAATAGATGGAGCCAAATGATCAAGGGGTGCTGTAGACTTTTGTTGCATTGGATGGTGGTCAGGGGATCCAGTAGGGAACGGGCCAGAATTCGATTTGTTACAGTATGTGGCCAGGTTTTAATTTTTAATGAAGGTGTTGCTGTGTGGTACTCTAGAGAAATTTGTAATGGCGGGTGACTTGACAGGTTCTAGTTGATAGTTTTAGAAAACAGAATAAAATAGTGAAAAAGAAATGAACGTAACTTTGTTGACAGAAAATAATATTAATCTATGTAAAATTACAAAAAAGGTTTAAATTTAATAGGAGCTTGTATAATTAACTCAAAATGATGTTAGTTCATATTGTAATTATGTAAGAATTTCAATATAAAAAATGTATTTTTGTTTTTGTTCCTAATTTTTTGGTAGGTTTAAAATATACATATCAAATTGATTTTTGAAATTGCATAATATTAAATTCAGCATAAACGATATCCTTTTTGGTATTCAATGGCACATAATTTACTAATTATTTCGTAAGAAACTTTGAAAGATTTGTGAATCTTAAAACAATTTTTAATGTTTTGTTTTAAATTTGCATAAAAAATTTATCGAAGCAGGTTAATTTTACTGTATTATATCATTTTAATTTTACATTTTATACATATATACAAACACAATAACGCCATCATAAAACGCTGAACGCTCTCAATCATAACTAGCTATCTACTCATCGAACGTTCATTATTTTGACTTTAAAATAATAATTATTTGACAGTAATGCTTCTTTATCTATTTGAAGAAATCTTTTGAAAATTGCGTGTAAGTAAAATAAGATATAGAACCATTAAAACACTTAAATTTGAATTTACGATCAACCTTACTTATCCCATCATGGAAAAACTCGTCGACCATTACTTCCTCTCACCGCACATCCTCAACAAGACAATAATAATCTTAGTTACACTTAGTTACAATCACCCTATTTACACGTCCAAACTGAAATATAACCTCAAAGCGTAAACACACGCTTCGTCGATAAAATAGGCGTAAACATACGTTTTTCGGGCCACCTTCTCTCGACACACAAAATTGTATTAGCAAAGTTAGCAAACGTGCGCGTAAATCTTAAGTTGCGACAGTGATAGTAACGGTGGTTGCGGGTATCTTTTCGGTGTCACCTGGGCCCCCCCGCGTGCGTGAATTACGTCCGGGGAGTTTTTCCAAATACGGTACGGAGCTACGAACTAAAGTTGGTTATGCCTAGGCGTTGGACTGGACAGTTGCCGAGGGTCGTTCATTTATTTTTTACGTATGCTGCCCCGGTGGTTTCAAGGTTTTTTATTGGTTTCTCGGATTTTATTTATTTTTCCGGAAAGATGTCCAAGGGTATTTATGGTTTTGAATCAGAATTTAGTTATAAATTTGGAGATACATAGCTTATAAATTCAATGAGATAATATTTTTATATTTTACTGTTAATTTTTGTATACCTATGCGAACAACCCATGGTATGAATTATTAAAAGTATTTTGCGAGAACACATCTTTTCAAATAATAAGAATAAAAGAGCATGTATGAGAAATATCATACTTGTAAATAAAGTGAAAATTGCATGTAAATAGGAAAGTTTGACGTAAATTAATTTCTACTTGAATGGAAAAGTTTGTGCCACATGTTATGGGTACATCAACGTTCTTATATTACAAGTTTATTAACATTCTTACACTATTTATTGTAAAATCAACTGTGATAATAAACATAGCTTACAAAAATTTAATTAGTTATTAATGTAATTAAAAGTACTTAATTTTTCTGTGATTTACTACCTATTTTTGTATAGATAGCACATATTTTATTCCGGTTCTGTATATATGTATATAATATGTAAATTTCTTAAAGGTAAACACAAAAAAGAACATATTTTTAATAAACACCTGCTATCTATATAAATTTGTAATCCGTTATATATTAATTTATCTTGTAATTATCATAAAGAATTATATATCTTTGTCTTCATTTAGATTTTTTTAAAATCTGTACCAATTCTTTTATATTTAAATTGATTACACAATATTCACTTAGACATGACATTATTGTTTTATTTTTTATTTAAATAAATTCCATGGCATAATAAATAGACTAAGAAATTACACCTCCATTTTTTAACCTATAAAGCAAACGTATTCAACAATCTATCTAGGTTATCCAACCAACGCTTCATCAGCACCAAAGCAAAGGTAAAGTTAAACACGCCTTCAGCCTTCATTAGTCCTCATCTGTATGTTCTGTCCTCCGTTTGGCATATACGACACCCAACCTATGACCCGTTTTCCAACAAAGACTCCATCGCTCCCGTTTCATCTCAATGAAGAAGGTAACGACATCAAACCCCCTGACCAGCTTTGCGTCGCGTAATCATACCGGAGCAAAACTGAGCACGGAATAGTTAGGGATTCGTGAATGTATGGATTCCTTTTTCGTCGACCTATAGTTTTGTTCGCTGGAAACTGGGATAGTTAACAGAAAGAGGGAGCAAGCTCAGCGCTTCTTGTAATCTAGGTATATGTGAAATGTGAGCGGTTTCTTTGTGATGAACGGGTATCGTATTGTGCTTCCCGAGTTGCAGTTGTACCCGCTATCCAGTCTAGTTGAATTAAAGAGGGATTTTTACGGGAATAAGTTCCGGATTGGAACGACAAAATTGTGCAATATATAGTTTTGGAAAGTAAAAAGTTCGCAATGTTCTAGTTGCTTTGTCGTAAATTGTACTGGTTGGAAAGAAAACAAAAATATTACAAAATACAATTGGTAAGACTACAATATATTTTTTCATCTAAATATTAAAATCATAATATATTTTTCAATAACAAATAAAGCATTTTTAAACGCTTTATAAATTAACTCTCTTGTTAATTTACCAACTGAGCGAAGAAATAAACCACTTCCTCAAATTTTGTAGATTGTACAAAATTTAAGTATGATTGTTAAAAGTACATATAGTGATTTTACAGATTTCATTCTAATTTTAGTCTAATTAACAAAATTAATTTTATATATATTGAAACTGTTAAGTACCGAATTAAAAAAGAGTCAGACAATCAAATTCTTTTTGTTTTTTTAAAAATTTTGACATCAATATATGAACCGCTAATTTTCAAAACTATATAGCTGCAATTTAGTGTAAATTAAAAATAAATTATAGTTTATATGATTACAAATTCAAGCAGCCTTCTTATTTACAAGAAAATCTGCAATTGATAATTAATTTATATGTATTTAGTATAATATATACTGAAACAAACACAAAACTCTTCAATATCTCAAAACACGAAAAAAATTAACATAATGTCACTTACAAAACAAACAGTAAATTTATAATTTTAAAAAAGAATTCAATATTATTCATCATTTTCATAAAGTAACTCAATTCAGTATGTTTAAAGAAAATACAAAAAAAAAATAATGCATTTGAAAACGTGCAGTAAAAATATCATAATCGTTCATATCCTTTGTGAATTGTCAGCTATAAAGCAAAGAAAATTTTCTTTACAACCCGTAGTTCAAAGACAGTGGTTATTTATACATTGCGCATTATCAAAGTGTACGCTAAACATATTCGCAGGCGGAACAAGAAATAAAGAGAAAGAGGCAAATTTCGCGCACACACGATAATAACATACACGCAACGAGTGTGAAAGTGCCTTGTTTTTGTGTGTGTGAGTAAGTGTGTATTATATAATACAACACGATTTTACAAGGTTTTATTTGTTTCTGTGGGTACTTTGAAATTAACGCGGTGTTAAAGGCTTATTATACCTAGTTGCAAGTCAGAAAGTATTTAGGTCGAATTCGTAAAATCCTCTTTGCTCTTCCTACCAATGTAAATATTTTCCGAAAGTTTTCAACACGCCAAAGTCGTACAATAAATAAATAGAATTTACATTTTCGAGCTTACTAACATTTTAAAAATTATTGTTAATGTTCATTTCTTTTCATAAACGTTGGTATTGGCAAATGTATTTACTCTGTATTAAAAATAGGAAATAAATTAAAACATAGTTATAATTATTATTAATAATAATAATCTGGTGGTAAATTGTTGGAAATAACATTTATTTTAAAGGTTATTTAGTAAGAAAATAAAATTTAGTTAAGAAATATATTTATTTATTGTTAATTAAATCGGGCATTAACAAATGATAACATTCGGATTTATTTTATTTATTTCTTTTAAACTAAAAAAATAATTTATAGTAAATCACAGTAATTAAAAAGTTAAAAGCTGCTGTTTCTAATTAGATTTTTTAAATATTTATCTAATAAATTATGTACGCTTATGGTAAATGTTTTCTATAACAATTTTGTAATGTATTTAATAAAATATTTTACTCGCAAAAATTCTCCGAATCCTTTAAAATGGGAATCGAAAATTGAAAATGAAAACCAACTTTATCTCGTATGTTCTTTAGTAAATGGTACGACCATTCAAAGCTCCCCTTGCTACAGGGTGGAGACATAGCTTTTGTTTGTTTGCAAAATGAATTATTGGTCACTGAAAATATTAACGTCACAATTCCTACACATATACATTCACATACCCCACAATCGAGTATTACTTTGCTGTCATTGGTGGCTATACTAAAGTGTTTCGTTCATTCATTTTCATCCACACCGGTCGCGACTGCGAGTTAATTTATAAATTTTAATTCTCATTGGTGCAAAACGATCTGTCTTTTGTTTTAGTGAAAAACAAAAGCCGAATGCGGTGTACGCAGTTACGCATTAAACGGACTTTTATTGTTCGATAAATAACTAAATTTTCTCGTGCTAATTTTCAATACGGTCTAAATTATTTTGTCTATAGAAAAAGTTAGAAATGTTTTTTTATCTCAAAAAGTTTTGATTTTTTTTTTAATTAGTGATTCAAATATTGCAAAAGTTTAAATAATATAAGTTTCAGTAATTTTTGTTGAATAACTCCTGAAGCGAAACTAAACGTATGAAATATTTAGAAGTTATTATTAGACGTGCGTTGTAATTTGATAAAATACAAAATTATATAACAATGGAATTTCGATTTGTTTTAAAAAATCAACTAAAATTAAAAAAAAAATGTTTATTTTGTTTTATTTTTCTTTTTTCTCTGTTTGATAATTTTCTGTAATTAAACAAAATTTCGTGTATTTTATATACTGAAGAGGTCCACAACAAAAGATCGAAAATTTTAAATAAATCATATTTATACTTTTAACATTTTGATTTACTACAATAACCATTCGGTATTACAAAATTTCAATTATATATTATTAAATTTACATATTTGTTCGATTTTCATAACAATTAGAGATCCGTAGCATAAAACTATGTCTTAGAAACAACAATGATCTAAATAATAAATTTTAGTATAACTTACAAAATTCGAGATAAGTTTCTGTCGAAAAACTATAGAATGTCTCACCTGAAACAAAATAAAAAATGTTAGAAAAATGTGTGAATTTAATAGATTTGGACACAATCATTAGGTAATAGACTAACGAAATTTAGAAGCCATATGATTATAGATATAGGGCCAGTTGCATAACTTAATCAGTGAGTTAATTAGACTATTAAATTGTCAACGTTCTTTAAAGCGTTTCATGCATTGTTCAGTTAGCAAGTTAACAAGACAGCGATTAATAGTTTTAATACAATCTTTTAATTTATGATTATCTGAATTAATCTCCTAAAACAGATTTTTTTCAAAATGTAATAAATGAAATCTAAAGGGTATTAGCATTACATTATTTTTCCAACCGACAATATTACCATCACCTTAATAGATTCTTCGAGCACCAACAAAATCCAAAAGATAACAAATGAACCAATTGCATGTCTTAAGAAACCCAACCAGGTGCATATCCCCCAACAAAAATGACATATTAAGTATGTGAAATTAAGAAAAATCGTAGCTTGCCAGAGCCAACGGAAATATTGAATATCGTATGATATAGACGAAGTATGGCCGTTCCGATCTTCGTAGGATCCTATCAAACGAATCTAGAAGGGCTTTGGAAGCTAACAACTCATTAAAGCGCCATTATAAGGGCAAGTTAATGGTAGATGCGTGTGTCCCTGTAGGGTCCACCGATCGACGCCATGTTGGCGACGAATGTGGCCTTGATAAGTGTAAGCTGCACGCAACAGACATATTGGAGCCCATCAACATGTACCGTATTGCATTTTTATATCTCTGATGGGAACTCCCCTCGTAGATGTTACCTAGATACAATGCATGTAAAGAAATTGTTTGTTACTACAAATTGGTATTATTCCCAGGTATATAATGGTTTTTTCCTTCGTCTCTAGGACAAGTTTTATTGGTAGTTAGCATAATAAGTAAACATTAATATGATACAAATTACTTTAAGTAAATTGTTGTAAAATAAAGTGAAATACAGTCCTGTAAAAAGTTAATAAATAAAAATTTTGATAAACTGATATGACACAGTTCTCTTATCATTTTATTAACGTGATCATTTTAAGAATAATTGTCAGACAATAACATTTCTAAAATATTACAAAAATTTGTAATTAAAATTAGTAATTAAAAAAAAATTTATTAAAGTACAAATTCTTCCTATTTCGCTAGTTCTACTATTTCAGAAAAATATACGCCTTTCAAATTGTCTTTATCTGTTCTACCTTATTCAGAGAGTTAGACCAAAATAGACATCTATTTCTACTTCTTTATCATTTTCACTTTATTATTCCATTTGTTTTTGAGTGTAATTTCGGACCTTCTTATTTTGAGTACATAACTGATTCTTTTTAGAATAGTCAATTTCTATCAATTCCGTCTAAATTTTTCAATCATTTCATTAAATATTTTATACAGTGGTACATAAATTTTATTAATTTAATATTATATAAATTACTTCACAACAATTTTTATTACAAAACTCAAAAGTATTTCATCTTTAAAGTATAGCAACTTTAAATAATAATATTTCACTTTAAAAAATGCTATAATTTTAAAAATAAAAAAGCGAACAAACTACTGACTAAATTTAAAGAAATAAATTTGAAATGATTTGCCAAAGAGAAAAATGTCAACAGTATAAATAACAAAAAAACCATTTTAAGCGGCTGTTATCAATTAAAAGTTGCGTAAAACATACACTTTTCATTAATAACAAATCTATCTCGTTAGTTTTATCAGTAGAGTTTCTTGAAAAACCAACAATGTCATTAATATTTTTAATTGTTTTGTGGATAACGTTCTCCGGTGTGTTGGTGTATGTGTTTGTGTAAGTTTAGACATTTCGTGACCGAAGCCATAACAAACACAATTACAGATATATAAAAGGGACGAAAATGGTACCGTTTTCATTGAGTTAATTCGCTAGCGACGACGAATTTCACTAAATTATCCAAATTTACTTTTTTTTACTTTCTGTGTATGCCACAACGTGGCGTCGGTTGGGTAGCTTATCGCTATAACATTAGCACGACATCAAATATTACATTCAACGAAACAAGATATCATAAATTAAAGTCTACGTTTTTATGTTATACGTTTTTCTTTTTACTTAGGCCATCTTGAGTCGTTCAATGTCATCTTGATTTTTTGATATAAAAATATAGAAATACTTACAATTTTAAATTAAATTTGTAAACATGGTAACAAAAACTGAGCTTATATATTCCAGTATTATTATTATTATTTTGATATCAGTATAAAGGCTCGATTTCACAAAGTATTGCTAAAAGCTTTGTAAGTTAATCAAATTGTTAACTTGATAAGTGACCAATCAATAAGGTGGTTCAAAGACTTAATCTAATTGTCTGATTAAGTTAACAATTCTTTAGACAACCTAAATCTCAAAAATATTATACACGATTGAGAACTCTACTTATAAATCTATCTTTGTATTATTTTTAAAAACTTCTTTTAATTATTAATTTTGTTTACTGTTATTACAAATAGTAACAAACAAAATAATACAAACCACGTAATATTTGCATTAGAATCCATCCCCGTAGCATATTGCCTAGCTACAATAATAATAACAATAATATGAAACATGTCTGGTGTTCATCACAGCGAAACACATTCAAGCAAAATGGTTGCATCCAACCCCCATTCACAGTACTAATTAACAAACAAAACACTAATTATCACCGCCAACGCGTCTATATTCTGTCGAAAACTGTAAAATGAATTTATGATACAGAGACAGAGTGAATGTGTACTATAAATATTCGATCTATACACAGCAACGACCACCGTCGACACAAAAAAAAAATAACTTTTCGCCATCGGCTAAAAATTTGACCGTTTTCATTATTGTCAGCTCCCATATGTGTGTGTGTGTGTATATACAATAGGGCTTTACAATTTTGTCCTAGGTGTGTAAAACAACATTGAACAGTGTTCCTCTTAATGGCCGGACTGTAAATATTGCGGATACAGGGCGTAAAATTTTACGTTGTCATTTTGCGTTTTATGGAATTTTATACGGTTTTTATTTCCTGTATTAACGCATCGTCATTTTTTTTGCTTCTATCCGATAGTCTGCTGTTACATGGTCGTCTAAATTAGAAGATAAAGTCGGATTACACGTGTAAATCTAAAGTTGTTAATATAAAAAAGTTTATGGAGTTTCGAGCTTGTTACAGATTTTATTGTTGACAAGTGATAGGGTTTTTAGAAATTCAGTTAATTTTTTTATTATTACTATTATCTGATGTTTTATTTATTTTAATTAAAATTACAAAAAATTAATAATAAATTACAACAAAGTAATTTCGAAGATGTCTCCTAATTTTTTACGATATGCAATATATATATATATATATATATATATATATATATATATATATATATATATATATATATATATATATATATATATATATATATATATATACGATATTATGATAAATATACCTCAATTAAATTATTAATTAAATAAATAAATTAAAACAAAATTAATTTAATATTTAATTAACAAACTATAAATATTGCAAAAATGTATAAATAATACCATAAAATGTTATTATCGCATAATTCTGCCTGCTATTGATTTTAAAGAAATTAATAATTAATGCTAAAATAAAATTAATATAATAAATTATAAATTAATGTACTTGTAGTTTATAATATAGTTGTGATAAACAGATATTAAATTTACCTTTTAATTTTATGGAATTCTATAATAATATTTTATGAAAGTTTATGAAATACTACGGCTGTAAATATTTTATTTCATATTGAATTTACTGGTATTTTATTTTTACATACGACAACATTAATGGTAAATTAGAAATATTGCAAAACGCTAATCACTAAAGAAAAAAAATAATAATTATTGAAGTTTTTCTGATCGTATTTTCCCATTAATTAACAAGAATAACTGTTACCAATCAACCGTAAAATGTGTAAATTGTACACGGTTTGAATTTAGATGAGTTTTAATTCAAGTAGTATCCGAATAATTTTTTCTCTCTGTCGATTCCTCCTGTCCTATGTCGTTAGGTACCGATGTGTTCGACCAGTATGAAAAAAAGAAAAAAAAAAAAAAATAGCCATTAAATTAAAAATAATTGTGCGTTTGGATGCGTTAATTGTATATAATTTTCACTAGCAATGAGCCTATTAAAATGTAGAATTTGCCGCTTCAATCGAAAGAAAGCCAAAGAATAAAGAAAAAGAAGATTCTTCAGATTCACTCTTTATGTGAAACCGGTTCTTTTTTTAAATTTTATTTGTATTGCTAACAACTTGCTGAAGACATATTTTATGTAATTTTTTTTACAATATACAGCATATTAAACCTGTGTCGGCAGTTAATATTCAACTGATTCCAAAATTCATATTCACACATATACCGTTCCTAGTAATAATAAATATTTTCTTAGTCTTTGATTAGTTATTCCAGAAATATCCTATTCTTTTAACATTGTTTTATTAATTTAACCTGAAGTTATTCTCAAGTTAGTAGTTAACCACTGCCATTGTTAAATATCATTTTAAAGAATTTTTATAATTATTTTTAATTTCATTCTGAGCTATTATATTAAATCTGATTTTACAAGAACAAAATCAAAGAAATTAATCATAAAACAACTTAATACGGTCCTTGGAAAAGGTATGACACTCTGAGAAAAGTAATTCTTCTAATTTGAAAAGTTATGTTATTCTAAAATATAAATATATTATTTAACTACAAATAACTTTGATGTCACTAAATTTTGTCAATCTTTTACAACACAACAACAAACTTTCCGAAATTTCCCTAAATTTACTAAGTTTTACTGTGATTCAAACAGCCGGTCTCAATTTAACAAAGTATCGATGTATAAAAAGATTATTTAAGATAAGAATTTATTGGTTCTTTATGACAAACGTAGTCAAAACATGGAAATGTAGAAAAAACGAATCCCCTGCACAATTGTAAAGTATGTGTATATCGTATAAGTTTCGGTTAGGCCTAAATCTACGTTTCAAACATCGGGAATTGAGAATAATGGAGCATGTGGTGACAGCAATGTGCATTTAGCACGCAACTTTGTACTAACCAAGCGGAAAACATATTTTTATGGTATTCAAAAATAGGAAAAAAATATATCAACTTCACATTTTTAGTTATATGCCGTGATATACAGAAATAGTATCTCAATTTTTATATATACATTTTTTAAATTGTCTCCTTTGTTGATTTTATAGTTACCAAGACTACAGAATATCTATTTTTTTCGGTAGTGACTACTGAAAAACTTAGTTTCGATACTAGATTAAGAAAGCAAAGCCTTGGAGTAATCCAAATTTGTAACTGCTCCGCTCTGGTATAAAAATTGTAAAAAATCTTTTTTTAACGAATTTTTTTTGTGAAAAATATTACGATATTTATAGAACAAAATGATTATATTTCTATAAAATACTTAATTTTTATAAATACATTACAAAATTTAAAACAAAATATGATAAAATATTTTCATAGCTCTGATTCCGCTCCCGCTCCGAGCAAAATCATTCTAAAATTATTTGGTTCAAACAAAAAAAAAACAACAACAGCTTACCACAAATAAACTCGACAAATTCCGAAAAAAAAAGGTGACAATGCCAAAATACGAACCGAACACAAAAACTAAGAATTATCCCTCGGAAAATCCATTGCGTACGACAAAGAAAGTTGCTGATAACAGAGAAAGGATTACGAACTGACGTAGAAAAAGAGATGCAACAATCGGATGGAAAGAGAGAGGAACAAAGATGAAAAGTGGTAGTGTTCAACACGCAATATGAGAAACTGAATCGTCTATATATGAAACGGTTAAAACGCCATTTTGTTGCGCATGTTCAGCTACTAACGGAAATATTCATTAAATTAAATCGGATTTTTGTTATACGTTCCAAAAAGGGATAAATTTAGTGAATGGCTGTTCTTAATTTTGTTAATTAATATTTAGTATTGCTTCTACAGAATAATTTATCATTTTCAAAAATAGATATTTATTTCAAAATACTTCTTCACTAAAGAAAGAATTGAGTATTTAAAACAGAAAATTGTACAAAGTAGTTGCAAGTTAGTTAACCTATATAATTTAACAAAATAGATAAATACATTAACTTCTCTAATATTATTATCTACAAGTGATAAGATAATTTGACTAACTACAGTTAACTATATATATTAAGGTTGTGACGTCACCAATTTGCCCGCAAAAAATATACTTAAATGATAATTACAAATAACTAAATATGCTCCCAAAAGAATTAATAAAATCAAATATATTGCATAAATCGTTAAATATATTGTAAATTAACGACATTAATTTGTTAATTAACCAATCAATGAAGCGCTTTAAAAACATTTGACAATCTAATTGCCATAGTCAACCAGTGTTCAAAGTAACATTTTTATGTAACTAGTAAATGTAAAGTGTAAAAAAAAAATTGATAAAGAAATAATATGCAGCATCAGTTAATATAGTTGAATGAAGTAGTTACACAAAAGCTCTAATACCTACTTTATTCAATTACTTATATTGACTTTTTCAGAAAAAAATACTCGCAAATGAAATTATATAACGTATTATAAAACCATACAAAATAAAAAATAATCTAAATACAATAAAAAATAAAATAAAAATCAGTTAACGCCTGAATCGCTACAGCCCAAAAGACAAGCATGTAAACGCATATTTATTCGCTCGGTAACAAACAGTTTGTTTTTGACATATTTCAACAAAAATTTTCGCTTTTCAACCACAAATTCAAACATATTGAGAAAGCCTATATAGAATCACACAAACGATATATAAAACGAATATATAAAAAAAATCTCTTTTATTCGAATTTTTTACATTATATAAACACAATCCTTTCGTTTAGAAACAAAAAAATATATATAAATATATAAGATAAACAAACGAAATGTACATAGAGCATAAACAAACCCGAATTAAATACTTTCCATTGTTTTACACAGAGTTTTACAATTTACACGTAAATTATGATAAAAGAATTGTACACTGTTACACAATTAAAATCCCTATTATGCAAATAGAAAATCGTGCAAACTAAACCGTTGTCCAACGGTGTAAACTGAATCATATGCGGTAATAAGCTGGATAACTGTATTCCGAGTAGACATACAGAGACATGCATGTAAATTTCATGCCCCTCCTACTCTTTCCTTCTTCGGAAAATAATGCAAATGGAGGCAGGAAAAAGAAGAAAGAAAAAAAACATTTTTGTCCTTCGTACAGAGCTGACTTCTGTTTCTATTAATTTTTCGTAATAAACGCGTTCTCGTTAAAATTTTTAATGTTTTCGTGTGATTTATGTATACTTCGTGTCCGTGCGGAATCCGAAATTACCCCGCTAAAGTTTTAAATTGAATTTAACCGCAATTTAAAATAATGTTGCTGACATGTTACTTTTCGCTTTAGGTTTATAAAATAGAATAAATATTAACCGCGGCGATATATATATACTTTTATTTCCTTGTATGTTAATTTGTTTTGCTTTTTTTAGAAATATAAACTTTTCTAATTTATGTTATTCGTACATACGTTCCCGTATTATAGTCATTTTGTAATAAAACTAGTTAAAAATAGAAATAATGTTTTTGTGTTTATCACAATTATAGCATAAATAATAAATTAATCGATTACAAATGTTTAGAAATAAAACAAAACTAAAAATAGATATTAAGTTAAATATTTATATCAGATAAAACAACATATATTATTTGTCATTTCTGGCAGATTACATATACAAAAAATAAAGAAAGTAATATTATACGTTATTTATATAAAACTAAAAGTACATACACAATCTACTAATTATATATTGTAGTTTTGAGAAAACATATTAATTTCACTTTTAAATAAAGAAATTATAAAATAAATGATAGTTCTATTTGCATGTAAAATTCTCTAAAAAAATTATTTTTTAAATTAATAATAGTAATTTCAAAAACAAAAATTAAAGTTACTTGTAACAAATATGTGAAACATGTATCAAAATTTTAGAAAACTTTTAAGGTTACATTATTTGTCTAATATTCTATCAATTACGCAAGTTTAAAAAAAAGGAAAATACTTATAGAAAAGTAACAAATGTACCTAAAATTAAAATGTGGAAAAATAATAAATTAAATTCAAGAAATATGGTTAACTAATAAATTTAATAAATTTAACGATTTGCTACAAGAACATAGTACAAACAAATAGAATGAGATAATTCTTATGATATAAAATCACGTTTCAAAAAACCATTATATTTTAATTTTGAAGATGAAATAAATAATAAACTAAAAAATATTAAAATATTTCATAAAATTTATAAAAAAAGCTAAATTTTTCAAAATCATTACAAATTAGAAACAATTTTATATATCCATATAAAATCTTTCTTATCACCTGTATTAAAAATAAGAAATAATGTCTACATTCATTTTTATAACTGAAACAATAATATATGTAGAACTACAGTTTAATTTTAAAATTTTCAATAAGCTACCTATAAACAGTAGTTAGAACTTATCTATTGATTTTTAAAAAAAATGTCAACTGTGTATATAGTATTCCATTTCGGGCATTAATGAAATACGATAATTGCAACATTTAACTGCAAAACAGCCAAACACGTTCGTTCCTATTTAAACCCCTAAGTAACTATAAGAAGCCCTAACACCTTATCTGTCCCAGCACCCTTTCACAAAGTGTGCGCAAGATACATTCATCATCCCTTCAGATCTTTTAGAAGAAACGAGAGATTCAGCAGACGTCGACGATGCTGTCTGTTCCGAGCCGAGCTTTCATGAAAAGTGGCTATTAATTTGATAAACAAGGAATTTCAATTATGAAACGCAATTAAGAATTTTGCAGTGAAACACACACACACAGTAACACAGCAATAGTAAGTAAATGTCGGGTAGTGTATTAAATATTCTCTGTTTTCCCGCGAGTTTATTAAATGTTGACGAATATATACTTACTAGTTTGTAGACTAAAATTACTTTCAATGCTATTGATGGGAGCCTATATGTTAACAGACTTTGTTTTGTCTGTAGCTTTGAATGGTATTAGATAATAATTTTGCTTATAAATAAATTGCAATGATATTTCTATTAAATAAAGCTGTATTGTTTTCTATAAAGTCGGAACATCAATTATCTTGGAAATTATAATTTAGAATTACTATCTCTAGATTCCAAAACATTATTATCTCTGATTTCTATTACATTATTTCATCTATATATTATATATGTTAAAAAAAAGGCAATAATTCGTTATACAAAGTGATTCAAAATAATGGTTCAAGCCACTTTGTTTATGATTAGTGTATCGGAATAATATAATAACAATTATCAAAAAGTTATAAATGACAGAAAATGTCATATAAACTTAAATCAGACTGTATAAAAAACAGCGATTGTTTTCAAATAAAAAAATTTAAAAACTTTTTTAAATAATGATAATTTTTAAATAATAAACAGTTGATTAAGAAAATTACAATTAATGCTAAAATATTAGAAAATTGTTAAAATTTTAACAACATGGAAATTTTTTGCGTTAAAACAAAAAGCTCTTAATTTCAGTTCTGTATATTTTTAATTTAATTTCGACTTTTCGATATACTGCGCTAACATCATGATGTATATGCAATATATTATGTAAACGTCGAAATTAAATTAGAATTATACTGAACTAAAAATCTAAAGCTTTTTTATTTTAATATAGGAGTAATAATACATAAAAGAAATTTTTTGAGTTAAGTTACAAGAAACTGCAAAATTATGAGAAATCGTATCTTTTAAAGTAGTTTAACGAAATTAATAATGTTTTTATTTTCCTACTGTAATGCGATAACCAACTAGAAAATTAAAATTTATTTACACTCATTTATAGAAAAAGACCCAAAATTTTAACAATATAAAATCACAAAAAGTATCTAATTTCTATCATTGATTAAAATTTTTAAAATAGGCAATACTAAATTCACATGTGGCAAAAATTTTATCAATATTTTTTCAATGTTTTACGGTAATAAAAAAAACTTACATACTTTTTACGTAGGTATTTTTAAGTAATAAAATTACTACAAATTTTTCTCTTACCTGAAACAAAAAAAAATACTTTAGAACATATTTCTGAAATAACCACTAAAACGTATTTCATTTAGTAAATTTACAACATCGTTATCTTCAATAACAACCAGTGATTACACACAAAATCCTAAAATACCTCAAGACAGATACACATTAAACGAAAGACAACCTAAAAAATGTTAATAATAAGTTTTCATTTAACAAAGCGAGTAGAAATTTCAAATGTATGGAATGATTAGCAAGTAGACTAAAGTCTGAGGCATATAAGTTATGGTTATTACACCCCATAACTCTTTTCCACGGCTGACTTTGCGATCGGCGACCATGAAATATGACGTGCACACCAATACCGGCTCGTACAGGGGCACCTACTGTGCTCGTATCCGCTCAAAATGAGATATAGGTACCATGTGTGGGTAGCTGCAACATATAACTATACTCTATTCATTGTTATAAGAGAGCAATGGCTATTTATTGCGGCTGTTTGATTCTATGGTGACATAAACCCAGATGAGTTTGTTAAATTGTTAATAAATATACACTATCAGGCAATATCCCTATAAGATTGTGGCACAAACTCTTTACATTATTCGAATAGAAATAAATTTTCGACAAATATTCTTATTTGGACAATCAATTTTGTTTCATCCACACTCATTATATCTCTCATGTATGCTCTTGCATTCCTACCACTTGCAAACAATTAAAGAAATATAATAATATTATAAAATATTAAATTTAAAATTTAACAATTTTGCTCACTTAATTCAAAAATTTAAAAATATGAATCTGTTACTTTTAGTTTACCATATAAAAAATACAAATTTATTGGATGACCCCACCCCATTTGTTATCGATTTTAATGTTTTAAAAAATTCATACACAATTTTATATTTACTAAATATTCCAAAAGTAAATAGTTTATTCTCTATCAATAATATAATTTAACAGTTTCATTATGCTAAAGTGTAAATAAATTATTTTCTGTGAATAAAGTATAGATAGTTTGACCAGTAAAAGCCAAGATACACATAAGCGATTTCCTAATTATCCTAGCGTGGAGAATTTGAAGAAGTGCGATTTTGCATTGTCAGGCTCTTGCTGTGTATGAGTTAGCACGTAATGGCGATTCTTTATGGTTTTTTTTTTCTGACTTTTTCTCGGTTTTGTTTGTTTTTTCATTCGAATGTTTTGTTTTGCAAGGTTTTGTTTTTTGCTAAGTAAATAAAACTTGGGGTGTTAATTTGAAATTTAAATATGTTTATGAATGTAGTCCGGGACAATTAAATTTTTATTTTATTTTTTGCGGCAGTTTTAAGTACTGCCTTGCTTATGTTAGGATAAAAATTTAATGAAAAGAAATTGTTTAATGTTTCGTTTTTTTACTGTTATAAATTTTTGTAATGGAGTTGTTTATATTTTTGTATTTCTTATACACGGTTCTGAATTTAAAGTAGGTAATTTTTAATAAAACCAGACGACCAGACTATCTTTTTTTTATAATTATAACTAATTCTGATCCAATTAATGGTGAGATTCTGAGGAAACAGGTAACAACTATAACGTTACAGAATGTTTTGCATTTTTATAGTAAATAAAAAGTGATTTTTTTTTCTATTGTATAGTCGCAGAAAAAATCTAATGTTCTACTCGCATGTTATGACTATAACCATCATGCTTATTACACAATATACAATTACTAAATTGCGTATAATTCACAATAAATTTTAAAAAGTTAACTTTCTAAATGAAGTAATACCAGTAGTAGTATACCTGGCTAGTACTCCAAAGTTTGTCAATTCAAGACGTACAAAAGCTTCGCTAAATATGTAAAAAAATCAATAATAATACAAATATTACATTGCAAATAAAAAAACTATATTTACATTTTTTCTGTGTTCAAAATATTGACAAAGAACATTTTACAATATTCTCGAACCAAACAACAACCTAAATCTGTCGAAACTTTTCTAAAAGATTTCATCAATTCTACAGAGAAAAAAAAAACCAGCATCGTCCATTTTTAATCCGTTTTTTGATCAATACCGATCTGTCTGCCGTCATCTCATCGGTGCCCCGAATCTTGCATCACGAACTAGATAATAACGGATAACACTTCAGCCACAATACCTGTCAGCCAGACCATCATGTAGCATTAAAATCTGAACAAGAAACAGCAAGCCATGAAATGTTGCTTGTGAGATTTCTTATTCTCTCTCTCTCTATGCATCTTTGATTCACCATCAGATGGTCTGGTTGAAAGTGAACGTGTTGAGATCAGTGTTGGTAGAAATAAGTTTATTTTTTTGTTGGTAACTCTAATGCACAGGCATGAAATATTACATTGCGAATTACAAAGTTGTTAAAAGTAAATTGGTTACGTACATATATGACTTTTACCTAGTGATAACTGCAGATAATTAGTAAATAAATATTTGAGTTCTAGAATTTTTCTGATGCTAATATTCATACTGTAATATCATATTTAATTCCACTTTTTTTTTTCGATGAATTTAATTTATTAATATTATTTAGACTGTTAATATTTCCAAGTGTGAAAATTAGAATTCACTATGCTAATTGCAAAAAAGCTAATTAAAAACAAAATTCTATATTTTTTTAATTTTATGTGATTAAAAATTGTTTATCAAAAATAAATACCTGCACATACTAATAAATTACCTAACTAATTAAATTGAAATTTAATATAGAAAATAAACAATCACTGACCAAACCATCAATTTTTTACTACAGTTAAAACAAAGAAACTATAATTAAATTCTTGATAATTTAATTAATTAATATTTTTAAAAAAGCAAAGCATCCAAGATAAAATATTATTTTAAATATTTTTTGGAAAGCTTTACATACATAAATTGTTTTTCTATCGCCTGTCGTGCAAATCTAACTTTTATCAGCAATAAATTATTAAACAAAGTAAACTATAAATAAATGCCACAAAACTTTTTTCTTAACTTTCATACAAATCAGCTTTGAAATTAAAAAAAAAGTTAAACTATTTCCTTATTTTAAAAAGGTAAATATTGTTTCTTGTGTCGTTTTATCTATTATCAATCACATTAAAAATGAATTTCGTTCAGTACAAAAAAATACAAGAAAAAAAACAATCAAATAAAGTTAAAGTAATGTGAATAGGATTTTGTACTGATTGTGTTTGGGAAATTTATAAATACTTAATTTCCTGTTACAGTTTTTATCAACAATAACTGTAAATCTTTTAATCATCAAATACATACATATGTAATTCTTCGATGCTAATTACAAAATCAATTTATATCTGTCAGTAAACAGGAAACCGAACTCGTTCATCGCCAACTATAGATTGATTACAATTTATCAATTTCTACTTGTATATGCGCATTATTTCACTATTTCTACATCATGATCATAAATAAATCATCAATACTTCCATAAATCTTACATTATAACGCCTTCATTCTTCAATGTTTTATAAATTTTCTCAGTTTTAAATGGGTTTTTGGCGACCAAAGCCATATTACAATATTCAGTGGAATAAATATCTTCGATGTAGTTGAGGCAGGTAAAGAAAGAGAAAGAAAAAAACAGAATGCCTGTTTCCATGATGATCTTGCCCAAGAGATTATTACAAGAAACATGCTGGCTACCGCTGCAACAACACTGTGTTAGCTGCAACTCTGGGACGTACATCATATTATAAGACATGAAGCGGGTTGGGCAACTTCGACTAAACATGAGTTCACATATGTTTAACAAGCTAGATCTTTGCATGTTATATTTGACAACGGAAAAAAAGCCAAATGTTTCATTTACAATTTTGTTCTTAACGTCAAACATATAACAAAATCAAAAAAATAAAAAAAAAACTACTAAAAAAAAATGTTAATTACTATATCCACACTTTTTATAGAATAGTATAATATTGAAAATATGCGTCTGCGTAAAAGTATATGGGTTGGCATGATCACAGTGTTTTGCAAAAGTAAATGTTTTCATCTGGTAATAGTTAACGATTATGTATGAGAAGTATCATAAATAAAAATAAACTAAAACTTCCATGTCTCAATTGAAATGTTGTTTAGCGTAAATTAACTTCAGTTTAAATGAAAAATGTTTGTCCCACACTTTTAGAGACATATGGCATAAATGTATATCTATGTATGAATAAATAAAATGCTAAATTTATCAATAAAATAGCTTCAAAAAATTTTGAAACAATGGGTAATAATATATTTAGAGTTAAAATCCGTGTATTGGAAAACAAATCTTTAGATAATTTCTGGCTTTTCAGTCGCATTAAGACAAAATATCCAATACAAGAGTAAACAATTACGTTTGATATGTATTGATCTAATGTACTAAGTTATATTTTTTTATATATTTGTCTATTCTTGTCGTTGATTGATCCAAAATATTAGATTATCAATCTAAACTGTATTTCTAATAGCAAATATAGTTTTAATAATTTGTGAGTAAACGAATAGACTGATGTTACTGTAAATATTAATTAATCATCTAAGACCAATATTTCCAATTTTATTTATTCTTTACATAAGTAAAAATTTAGTTGTGATTGGCAAAAACTGTATCCTCAGAATAAATGACAACATTTCATTGGCTGTTTTAATTATTTCAAAGATAAATTTATTACAATATTGAGTCTAAATTTAAAAAAATATGTATTATATTTATAAATTTTATATAGACCATATTCACTTACAGATTTGTTGTAATTTTCATTTGTTTTCATAATTAATAACACAAGAATTATTTCTTAATTATAAAAACAGTTTTAATTAAATTCTTATCTGTGAATATTTAAATTCGTTTATCTGTAAAAGAAAAATAACAATTTTTTAAATAAACAGAAACGAGTACATTTATTGTCACCCTAAGATGAGTTTTTGTTTTAAATAATTACTTCCTTTATGTATGTGGTAATAACCTCAGCCACATTCTGCAGTTCGCTTTGTTTTCATCTGCAACGTACTGTAACTCTAACGTAACGTACGTATACGCACTAAATTCTAATTCCCAGGAAATAAGCGTTGGGAGAGAGAGATAACAAAGCCATAGATCATTTCATAAATTAAACAAAGCTACGGCAGGGCAAAAAGGAAAAGCGAGCAACCGAAGGCAATACTTTTCGGAATTTTGTGCTCGCTTATTAAAAGAATAAATACTCATTACTTCATTTACATACTAACTGGCATCCGCGTAAGTGTTTCGTAATGAGTCCGGTTAAGTTAGTAGTTGCGATGCCCCGTTTAGTATCTTTAATGATGGCGGCAATCTGTCTTAATTTTCCATTAGAAGACATTCGAAGCCATGCTCGGTTTAACAACAGTAAAGTTACTGGTAAAACTTTGTGTCCCCCCCTGTATGATGCTGACATCTGTGAAATAAATTGCTCACAGTTCTTGCCGTCTTCGAACAGTGGCGTAACTACACTACACACATACATACACAACTATGCAATATACAGTTACGTTGTCCAAAATATCACTAAAAAAATTTCTACCTATCTTACAAATTTAATTTTAAAATAAAATATTTTTCTACTATCATAGCCCAGTTAGCTTACTGTTAATTGTCAGCTAAAATACATTTAAAACAATTTTATGCAACTGGCCCTAGTTGTAAGTTATGTTGCATTTGTCCTAAAAGTTCAGTTCACATTCAGACAATGTAGAATAAAATTATTTTTCGCATACCGCATGTGTACAGTACATGACCAAAATAGCGCATACGTTATTTTAAAACTTATTTTACTTTTAACTGTTTACATCTATAAAAATGTAGATATCAAAGTCGTATCTCACAAAACTTTTATTTATTTGAAACATTTTTTCTTAAATTTACCACTAGAGAAAATTGACTGAAATTTTGTAAAATTTTATTCAGATATTACAATTTTATTTGTAAAAATATTCATAAATCGTTGATTTTTAATGTAGGAATGAAAAGAAGGTGTAATTTCTTTTTTTTTTTATTATTTCTGGCTACTAGTTCAGTCCAATGTCAGATTAACTACAAATATTATCGTAAAAATGTTGTATATTTTTAGATTACAATTCGAAAATGTAACAATAAAATTGTTAGGTCTATGTGACACGATGCATTAAAATGCGAGTTAAAATAGACAGTAGTTCAATTTTTTGTATGAAAAATCACTGCTGTTGAAATGAGATTTTTACCTGGTGTACGTGGTGTAATAACTAGGAGTAATAACTAGGAAATAGATTAATGTATGAAGAGTTATTAATGAATGAATAATTGAAACAAATTTTTTTTTTAAAAAATTATAAAACAAATATGTAAAAAATAATTATTTATGAATTTAATTATTCAGTTCTTATATGCAAGTAAAGTATTATTTAAAATGCGGAGAAATATTTAGCATTTTGAAACTTTCTGTGTTCACAGGAGAGGAAAAAAGAAATAAAATTTAAAGTACGCTACTGTCTCCACTGAGTTAGCTACTTTTCCTAACTCGTTCGTTTTGCTCATTGGAGCCTGCAGGCAGCTCAAGATCCTTATTTTTAGATACTCGGCCGCTCCGTATCTGTTTCAGATTATATTCGCGAAATAGTTTCGACTCTTCTGTTTCAAACTATAATTAATACTTTAAATTACACATTTAACTTTTAATAATTCTCTTTCTGAGAAGTTTTGCCGGCGTAATAGAAGGACTTGCCAAGTTGTTGCTTTTTAATTAGCAAGTTTTTTTTTTGTACGATGAAAAGAAACTCTAAATACAGTAAAATATTATGACCTATTTGTGGCAAAATAATATAGATAAAAAGAGAATTTATAATTGAATTATCGTCATTAAAAATTTAGTATTATATTAACGGAAATTCTGCTTCGCTTCCTACGGAAGAAAACTGTTCCACAGTTTTAGAATAAATTTTTTCTGAAAGTTTAATTAACTTGTATTATTTATTATTCATATTAATTACAATACAATTTTTTTTTTTAATTATAAATTATAAATGTTTAAGGTAGTGTGGTCTTGCTTTAAATAATTTCTTCAAAATTATTAATTATTATATTTCATAAAATTGTCAGATGAAATAAAAAAAGTATTATTATTACCTCCTGTTTATCTACATTCCTACAGTTAATTTCCAGGAAAATATCAGTAAATTAAGGCTGTTATAAATAGCAAATCCAATAGAATCAATACGATAAACTCGCTTAACAAAACAGCAATAAATAACACGTTAAAGTCGAAAACTTTAGTCAGACACCGTATTTCTTTGGCCCCGCTGCCCGAAATGAACATATTTAAGTTACAATGCAGCTGAATTAGCTGCAGAGCAACATGGAACGGGCGACCGTACAGCATAGCGTTGTGTACAGACGTAGCACGCACATAATTTACCCGGGGGCCGGTTTGTATGGGTGTAATGGCCCATAATGTATACACATATTTATTCTCATTCGCTATGTCTCTCTTTCTCTGTCTAACGCTAAGATATTTTGTGTGCAAATGCAACTATATATCCGACTACTGTAGCAGCAGAAATGCGTTTCTCTTCCTCGCTTAGATTCATTTAGTAGTTCGGTCTGTTTTCTATTGAATGAATGAGACTGCGGCGGTGTGTTTGTATTCGTGCAAGTTATGTTGGCAAGTGTCGTGATAGGGAAGGAGATGTGCACAAAGAATGGTATTTTAAACGGTTAGATTGACTGGGTGTTAGAATAAAGAAATGCCGATCATTGCTTTCGGTGAAGTCGGTAGGACAATACTGTACGCCAATTGTGCAGGTGGATAACATGAATAACATTGATACATCGATGAAGAGAATAAAAAGCAAAAATCATTAAATATGAAGACATACTAATTTCAAACCTTCAACGACAATTAAGCATTTATTCGGAAGCTTATTGAGTCTGTAAATTGTGCGACTAGTGGTAGAATTTTAAACTGAACTGTAGCGTTGCAGAATGTTTTATCATTTTTTTACTGGTAAATAAAATATTTCATTCGATAGATAAAGACAAAATGTTCTGTAAAGATACAGTTTTGTTCAGTCCGCATAATTACATCATAACTGATACCATGCATTAGCTGGAATTACTTGAACTACGATTTATAATAAAACAGATGGCCAGACCACTATGTCCAAATCTGTTTAATAAATATTTAAATAATAGATCAAAGTGACAAACAATTATAATATGGAGTTAATTTTGGAATAAAATTCGTAACAAAAAAATTGTAAAATAAAATTAATAAAATTAAAATTACAGCAACTTAGTAATTCTGCCTTGTATTCCGGCAATCGTCAATAGGCTATATTAAAACATATTTTGAAACATTTTAATTATTTACATGCAAAAATGATTTATATCAACATTTTTCTCATTTTTTGCGTTTGACGTTGTAGTCGCGTAAAATTTTGCCCGTAGTTAATAGGTTAACAAATAAAATGTGTTCACAGATCTTACGCTGATATAAACTCATTCAATAGAACTCTAAGTTATGCGAAAATATTATTAAATATTATTTGTATATTGTAGGTACAAACATAATGCAATAAATTTATAAGAGATGGACAAACTATACCTACAATCACTCTAAATTTTCAAAAATCTTGGAAAATATGTGTATACATACGAACTGAATTTACTAAAATACATGTTTTCATGCCAAAGGCAATTAAATTTTTTTACAAATATCAAAACTCATTTCAATACATTAAAAATAATAAATTGAATTTGGAAAAATAAAATTATTATTGCAAATATGCAAACTTAATAACAAGTAATTACAATTTAAAAAATGTAAAACTATTTTAATAATCTTCAAGTACATAGACCAATATATATACATATATATAATCTTTCTACTTTCACTTCCAAAAGGAACAATCAAAATTCAGCAAGCAGATCATTTAAAACCAAATCCAAACATTCTCACTCCGTCTCATAACAATAACGATTTAATTCACAAAATTTGTAAATCTGCAATTTAGCTGCGAGGAAAGTGAAAACGATCCACTCATCCAAGGGCTGGTACCGAAACGAGAAAAACGAACTACCAACGAACACTTTTACAAGCAACCAAACGAGAATAAACATTCGACTGTTTCTATGCGCACTTTGATGTTTTTCAAGCATCCAAATACCAACTGGCCAATAATTATTCCACTGGTTTTCACTTCGGCCTCTTCATTTCGGAATTAAAACAAGAGTTTGTGTTGTTTTGTTTTTGATAGGTTTTTTTTCTTGTATTGTGCAAGATTTTTAAAATCCCAGTTTCAATGCGAATGTATTAAGGTAATGAATGGTTGCACTATATTTAGTTCAGTTTCAAAGTATCAGATGAATTATTTTATTATTCGATAGTTGGTAATATGCTGTTACATGTTTCATATGTTACATGTTCAAAAATTGTTTTTGAAATATTGAACCAATACCATGTAATACCATTATTATTTGTTTACAATATATTTGCTTAATCTAAAAAATTAATAAACATTATTTCAAAATTTCACTGTTATTTTTAATATATCATGTTTTGCTAATAAACAGAATGACACAGAAAATGTATTCCTCGTATATCAATTTTGTTTATCATCTCTTCCAAAAACAATGTACGGTTATACTAATAAAGTATAAAATATCGTTCTTCAATATTTTATCATTTCAGTTTGAAAGAGATTTATTTTTTATTTTACAATGTTTGAAATGAAACTGATTTTAATAATATATGCACATATTTATTTCACAATGGCCCTGTTTCATTCAACGTTTCGAAAGTGAAGCAATTTAAAGATCAAACTAATCGTACAAATTATAATTTCCATAATAAAGATATGCTTTTGAATCTGACAGATGTAATCCAATCCTTTTCGAGTTTCGCAAGAAAATATCACAAGCCGTTTCTCCTCAAATCAAAGATAGCTTTATATTTTTTTGAGCCTTGCTTGGAATGCCGCTATAATATGTAGAAACTTGAAGTATTCTTTGTGCGATATAATTACCATTTAACCTTTTTCATTTATATAATACTTTAGTGTATTTTAGAAATAAGTAGTATATTATTTACATGTCCCTTTTGACAAAATAGATAATGATGGCATTCCAGTGTTATTGTATTTCATAGAATTACACTTATAGAATGTGTAGTTATTCTATCGTTAAATTGTACATAATGGAAATTATGATCATCCGGCTTTTAGAAGTGCTTCTCAATATTGTTGTTACATAGTTATTAGTTTGTGCACACCGGATATTCGTTTTTAAGGTAATCAATTAATTATAGTGATTTAATTGTAATTTGGCCCTAACGTCGTTTATTGCTGCTTAACATTACAGAAAAAATAAATTTTAATTTGTTGTTTCCATTATTATAAGTTATTTTTAAATAAAATTACAATAAGATTTCTCATAGAGCAAGTCAAAATACATTAAAACACATAAAACAGTAGCATGTGTCAATTTAGACGCGCGATTAAGCACGATTAGGGCCGTTAATCGTTTTTTTAGTCGCGCGACTAAGTTGATATATGCTACTACCCATAGTATTTAAATTATAACTTTATTATTTAAATTTGACAGAATCGAAACACATGTGCAAATACTTAATAAATACTATTTGTTACATGTATAAAATATAAAATTTCTATTAATTGGAAGAACCTCTATAAAAAATAAAAAAACTTTTAAAGTTTTAATATGTATCTTTAGTCTCAGATGTTTTCCATAAATAGATAGTTATCAATACCAATAAATATAATATCATAATACCTGTTTAATTAGATATAATTTTACGCGTATCCCATTTTTAACAATATCTAACAGACCTAACTAAGCAAACACCGATCGTACAATCTCTTACCGCCAACATATTCTGTTCGTCGTCACGAGAGAAAACCATTAATCCCGCGCGTTGATTCCGTGTCAAGCGGAGAGAAGGCCAGAGTAGCCCGATCCTGCGATCCACCGATGGATGCCACACTACCGGTACTGAGAGACGAGATGATGTGTTAATTCCGTTTCGTTGTCAGACGAATGGGTAAAGTGCGGTACGCGCGATGGAGTCATTAACAGCGTCGTCCATCGCTGAGGCGACAAGTGCATTAGTTAGTGAACGCGCACACCCAGCTTATGGTCGCCTGTGCGGTGAAGGGTTAAGCGTTTGTGATGGGTACATGAAGATGTTTACTAAGACGACTTGATGCTTGTTTGTCGAAAGATGCAGATTGCACGATGATGTATGGTGTAAACAAAGAGTGGTTTGTTGTTGAGAATATAATAAGAAGATACTTTTCGTTTTTTTTTTTTTGCATTGTGGAATTAATGTATTTATAATAAGATTTCTAAAAAACTATTAGCAATCTTATTCAAGTTGTTTATTAGCAAGTTAAAATTTATAATAAAAAATAAATTTAATAAAAATTACGTGTCCTTATTTATCTGTGATGGGCCAGTGGTTTTAGTAATGCAAGTGTTTATAAATCAATAAAAACAAATTACATATTATACATTTTATTACGTGTTTTGGGCATTATTATTATTATTTTACTGCCAAAAAAAAACAATCAATTATGTGCTTAAATTTCCTCACGTTGACATTTAAAAATCACATTAAGTTAACAAATTTCCCTAGTATTAATAGAAATTAACTACTAATTCGTGTATAAATTTAAGTTAGGTTAGTAATACTTACAATGTTAATAAAATAGAATATTCCTAGAATAACAAATTAAAGGATAAGAAAATCTATTATTACCAGGAATTGTCTTTGACACTATCTACAAGTGCTAGAACATTTGTTTTGAAATCAAATATACTGCTGTTTTGGACAAAAAAAAAGGTCGGCAATATTTTGTACAATCTTCAATTACTCAAAGACATAACAAAACTATATAATATTACATAATCTAAATAAGCAATTGTTTAAATTATTAATTGTTGATATGATTGTATGATTTTAGAAGCATTATTTATTATAATAAATACATTTTTTTTTTAATTTTACATATTAGAATAAAATAAAACAAGTAAAATAAAGAAGCAAATAGTCCCAATGTCTCCAAATGAATCTTAGAAAACAATAATAGTATTTATTAGTCAGTATTATAATATGTACAATATTATTGGTTATGGTTAGACTAATAAAGACATTATAATTTTCATATAATAGAATAGGAGAAAAAGTAATAGATCCTGCGGTTTTAAATGGTATCGAACATATGTTGCTTTTTGTAACTGACTTTTTGTGGAATGACTAATATAGACATTCTTCTTGTGAAAGAAATTATAATATAAATTACATTTTGTAAAAAAATTTAACATGGAATATAAAATTAAATGCGGGCAATAAATTTGTTCTTGCTTGCAATAATAATAAAATCATAAATCAATAGAATAAAAATTCTTCAAAGTAACTTTATTCTTTTTCATTATTTTTTTCCCACAGAATTAGTTATTATTTTAAAATTATAAATACCATCTCTCTTGCTTAACAAATAATCAATCTCCCAAGAAATACATAAATATTTTTTATTTTCAACTTTAATTAATCTTTTAAAAAGCATATCTAATGCTGTTGTAAATTAATTAATTTTACATATTTTTTTTAGGAAACTCGCCAAAATATTAGAAATAAACAAAATTTGAAATAAACTTTATCTTTCGTCAAATCAGAAAAGTACAAAATTCCAATAAACATACACCCAAATTCTACGAAATCTACTCGTAGCTATTCCTAATAAAATTCAATTCTAATCGTGTCCATCTTCACTCTGCTCGAAGAGAGAAAACCTCGAAAATATCTAAATATTGAAGCGGTTGATCGAGGCGATGCCGGCTGTTCTTCTCGCATAAATAACTTAATCACGGGCAGGGAAAGAGCGATAGGATCGCGTGATTGCGGGTCCAATTCCGGCGTACGACGGCCTTGAACGCCCGAACAGATCGTATAGGTAAGGTGAGTGAACAACACTCCAGTCGCGAGCACGGCACCATGGCTTTGAAAGCCGACCGAGGAAGACCTCCCGTGCCGTGGACCGCCGGCCGCGTTACACCAGCTGACAACCTGTCCGGGGCAACGAACAGAGACGGACTCATCCGAAGAGGTTATTGTTGAAAGAAGAAAAAAAATGAAAAAAAAAACACTGCGCAAAAATAAAGTCATATTTTTAACTTACATACCAACCACAAATATAATAGAAACCTAGATGTTGGTACGTAAGTAATGGTGCGTCTATACATTTATGTTTAACTTTAACTTACATATTTCTACATTATTTTGTACTGAGAACAAAATGTTTCATCTTTTCTAGTAAATGATTTTTTTTTATATATAAATATTCTGTATCGCTACAAGTCTTACATATATAACATAACAGACCAATAGTCTAGGAAAATAAACTGCACATCATATACACAAAATTATTGCCACGCAGATATTTGATAGTTTTTTAATCGTTCTAAAATGTTGCATTTAATTACACCAGATTTGCTTAATTTGGGGCATTCAATAAAAATAGCAAAATTCAATATTTATTTGATACTTTAATAAACAAATTAAACTTGCAAATTAATTATTAAGATTTAAAAATATAGATAATAAGATTTCAGTACAATTTACGTTAAATTTCTTGTTTGACACACCATTCACTGTACAGTGAAATGATCTTCTCATCAAATGAACGACCGAGAATATGACGCACATATATATGTATTTACTCAACATATTCGTAAACTAAGTTGAAATTTGTTATATAAAGCTTGTAAAAAATTTTTTTCATACATATAATTTATATTTGTTTTGAACGATAAATATTGATACTAAACTAAACAATTAATATTCCTTGTTTAAAATTACATTATTAATATACCATATTTTAAAGCAATAAATAAATAATTCATTTAAACTATTTTGATAACCATAATTCTCTTTAACCAAATTGTTATCTACAGTCAATTACCAAGAATTATATCAATTTAACTTCTACAAACTGCAATTTAATTTGAAGTCTAATCTTAGTTACATTAATAATTTTAAATTACGAATATAATTACAAGAATTGGCCTATCAATTGTTCGATAGTAAACATATATGATAATTTAATCAAATAGCAAATCAAAGACTTAAAATAGATGTAGAACGTTAAGAATCAATCAAAAGTAATGGCTATTAACTTCGCAGTTTTTAAATATCTTGCAATTTGAACTAGTCCGTCCCTGACCAACCGCAAACAGCCCGCCACGAAAGAACAATGAAGATATCTTAGTCCACCTCTTTGCCTCGTACCTCGCTGGGCCAAGACACCAGGCCAGAGCGCGACCGATCACTGTAATTTTGTTCGAAGAATCGAAATCGTTACCTCATTACATCTCGGCTTTCTACCTTAACAAACTATATAAACCGCGCGCACCCAACAAGCCGGAGACCCAAGTCTTTTTTCCAATGACCAATCGCGATGCCGGCCACTACCACAGCCGCGGATAGGTGAATCGGCGCACGGGTACCTGACCTTGAATCACGGCACACAATGCCTATCTAATTACATAAATTATACCGCCATATTCACGCAGAACACAGGCGCGGAGAGGAGATCGAAAATTATGAAGGCATTTATCAAGATTTGTCGATATTAAAAACAGATCAGCATGCGGTTTTATTTAATAATACGCGCATATATCACTATTAGCTATTTGATGCTATCGTGTTAAGCAGTTTCTTAACGTTAATTTATTGACTTGTTTATTGTCGGAACCTAGAACTATTATTTGTTATTGCATTTTCAGCTATTTGAGCAAAAATATTGGAAGAAAAGTATACAATATAGCCGTATTTCTTTTGCAGTGATTTGACGTTTATTTCAAATTGTGTTTTTGATTATTTCTTTTATCTAGCATTCTTTTTTTATAATATTTAATACTTATAGAATCTGGTGTACAAATTAAAATCCTTTAAAATCTTAACAAAACTACGATAAAATCAATTAAAGATTTTCATGTGAAATCTTAAGTAAAATCCCTAAAATCTTAGAAATTTTGTATAAAATCGTAAAATTAATGCAAATAACTACAATTTCAATAATCACAGTTAAAATTTGTACAATATAGTGCACAAAATTTGAGAAATTGATTTTTCCCTCGATTTGATATTATTAATGACATGTATAAATACAAATAAAGTCCTTTAAAAACACTTATTAAATAATTTAAAAAGTACAAAAATAAGCAAAGTTTCAAACTATACCCTCATTTTATCTTAAAATATATGTTATGTTTTGCTTGTAATGCTATTGATTCTAAATTACTAGTTTGTAAAAACACAATAAAAAATTATTATGAGATTTTAATTTTTGGATGCAATAAAACCAACATAATAATATAAGTTAGTAAGTAGTTTGGTAGAGTATCACTAGATCTCTTCTAAAACACAACAGTAATTTTGAGATAAGTAAAATAATTGAAATGAGAGGTAACAGCATGAAGATTAAGACATAAAATATAAAAATTTAAGTTATTTACAATATTTAAAAATCTTTCAGAACTTATAATAATTTAAACAGAACGTAATCAAAGTGGTTTTAATTAAGTTATTTACATTTTTTGCCAAGATAAAAAAAAGTTAGGTTTTAATAAATTAAAATATATTCATAATTTTACCTATTAAATAAAAAATTTTAAAAATATGAAATAAGTAGAATAAACATTAATTTTAATTAATTAAATTTTGTTATTTAATTATACAAGACAAATAATATAGTAAATGTTTATTTACGCAAGACAAATAATATATTACATGTTTATTTTAATGCTGTGACGAAATTGCAAAAATACGGTGACAGATGGCATCATAATTTTAACAAATATTTTGATGACAGTTCGTAAAATATTTTCCCATAGAAAAATATTTATCTAAATAAAGAAGATCTCCCGATAGTGACGTACAAACGTGTGAATAAAATCTTCGTCAAATTAAAATTAATAATAATTTTGTAAAATATTTGTCATTGGAGACCAGATCATAACTTACCTTTCCGAATCATTCTATTAATTTCATACGGTATTTCCAAATCAAGCAGTAATTTTAATTTCGAAAATATGATAATTACAACGTCTCGACAGCGGCAAAAAAAAATCTTAAATAAAATTGTCACTGTCAGCGTTTCTTTTTTCTTTTCAGTAAAGGAATTTAGCTGTCAGCTATGTTTCTTCTAAAATATAACTGCTAACTAGCTAAGTTGCGGTATTCAACAAACAGGTAATATTTCAACAACGGATGTATCTAAAAACAGCGCTAGTTCGGAGAATTACCGAACAGCTGCGCCACCATCGAAATTCCAAACTCTGATGAAGATATTATACCAATGATGCTCAATCTTTGATTTTTAGTAGACTTTTTTCCCTCTTGCTTTTTGGCAACAAAAATTTCTTTGTTACTACTGCTGACAAAATTAACAAATATAAAACTACGTGAACAAAAAAATATTTTTCCCTTTTTTTAATAATAAAAATATCGCCACGTTGTCACCACTAACAATTTGCATTATCTAATGGTTGATAAATCTAAATATGAGTACATTACCTGCTGAAAAAAACAAGTCACTCATTCGCTAGTCGACAAAAAAAATCAAAGGAACAAAACAAAAGACAATATAATATTAAACATTTTTTATACAATATACGCGATAATATGATGAGCTACATTGAATCTTTTTGATGCATAAATTCTTCATCACATTGTATTTCCCTTTAAAATAATTAGTAACATTATTTCTGTGAATATTTTATATTGTTTACTATAAGTACAGTATGTATTTTCTGTAGTTAATTTAATATGATAAAACATAAAAATCATTATCGAACTAAAAGTTGGAGTTGGAGTCAGAGTCAGATAAAATAAAATTCAAAGTTAGAGTCCCCTAGTTAAAAGATATAATAATTATTCTGTTAGAAATCTTTGTTTCAGAGAAGAATAATACTAACTTATTTTAGTGATATTTACTAAAATTATAGTTAAAACATCGATTAAAACACTTTACCATTGAAAAGATATTTATATTGGTAAAATTGAAAATTTTGCACATGTGTTCTTTTCTATAATAACACTGATTTTGATATTGCATAAACAATTTTTCCAGTGTTCTTTGTACATAAAACTACAATTCTTTGATATCAAATTGCTAATAACAGTCATCCTATAATTTAGAATGTCAAGTAAAAAAGTTAAGAATCACTGAAAGCTAACACCAATCCGCGGTTTACAAGTCTCTTATTAACTTTTGATTACTTAATCCTGCTCGGCTTGAAGCTATTTTTTACTCGAGTTTCTTTTCGCGTCTAGCAACAGAGAAATAATGGATAAATTAAGTCTAATCATATATATCGCTGAATCGAAACGAGATTTATGATCGCTTCATGGCTCATTGTTTGTTCGGATCGTGCAGAAACTATTAGATTATAACTTGTTCGGGAAGAGAGAAAAATCGCTTGAGTATCTGCTCAGAATCTACATTGTTGTGTTCGTGTATGTGTGTGTGTATTATAAGCTTATTTATCTTTCGACTTGGATGGGGCTATATGTGGGATGTGTATTGTAAATTTTGATCGTGAAGAACTATTCTTTTTTCACGATCAAATATCTTCTTATATATTTATAATGTGTCTATTGTTTTGTGCTTACGATGGTATATATATATATATATATATATATATATATATATATATATATATATATATATATATATATATATATATAATATTATTATAATGTTACAATGAAAATTGATGTTCAGTAATTTAATGCCATGATTATTATAATCATGTTGAGCAGAAAAAAATTTCAATAACACATAGAAAAAATATAAAATCGCTGTTTCATCTAATTTGAATTAAATGTTTATTTAATTAGACGATATTTCCAATAACATTAGTTATTTTATCTACATGTAAAATCAGTGAACAAAATAGATAAATATACGACAAACTAGCAAAATAATTATATTAGATGAATCAAACATAATCATCTACTCTTGAATTAGATATTTCATCTAATATAATTAGATGACAAACAAATCATCTATTTTGTTAAGAGAAAACAACTAAAACAAAACATCTAAAATTTTTCAATATTTCAATACATATTATTTTTGACATACAGTAAATACCTTACACATTTTTAGAAGTATTTTTCAATGTAAACAAACGTGCTTATCAATATGTAAAATTATTTTATTTTTTATAATAAAATCTCCATTTTCAGAAAGCATAAAACTACTATTAAATTCATAAATGGTTTTTAGTTATCTGATACAATAAAATAGGAAAATGCAAATTATTTTCACTTATTTGTTTTTTTTTAACAAAATATGTTTTATGTAACAGTAAATTCTAATTTAATGGCACAAATGTTTCGATCAAACGGTCTAACTTTGTTTTTATCTTGTATACAAATTAGAATAAGACACATTAAGGTATTATGTATTATGTAGTGCTAAAATAATATTAAAAAAAAACTATTATTTAAAATATTTAAGAAAACATTACAAAATAAATATTCTCTTCCGTCACGTTTAAAAATAAAGCAATACGTTTTTCCGATCGAAACTAGTGTAAAACTCAAACTGCTTTTATACATCCGCACTAGAGGTGCGCATTTTCAATTTTTTTTTAACCCGACCCGACCCGTGACCCGACCCGACCCGACCCGACCCGACCCGTAACCCGACCCGACCCAACCCGACCCGACCCGTAACCCGACCCGACCCGACCCGTAACCCGACCCGACCCGACCCGTAACCCGACCCGACCCGACCCGACCCGACCCGACCCGACCCGACCCGACCCGACCCGACCCGACCCGACCCGACCCGACCCGACCCGACCCGACCCGACCCGACCCGACCCGTACTGACCCGTTACCCGTACTAACCCGTTACATGTACGGGTATTAATTCAACGGTTGTTTTACAGAAAAAATAAAATATGTTTCTTCATATAGATTTCATAAATGTATATAAATTAGTAACCGGCTATAAATTTTTTAAATTACGAATATCTAAAATCTAAAATTAAACCAAGTTACAAATATCAGAATTTTTTCTTTTTTTGTAAGTGTGTACTGTTTGATTGAAGGAACTTGTTATTCAAGTTATAAATATGTGGATGTGCATATATTTATAAAATAATAATAAAAAGGCCAGTTAGCACATATTACAACTACAAGTAAATATTCTTAATATATATATATATATATATATATATATAATATATATATATATATATATATATATATATATATATATATATATATAATATAATCAAATAAAAAATATTGTAATATCTTCTGTCTGATATTTGATTCAATGTATTTTCAAATTTATTAGTATAATATTTTTATTGTATTGGAATCAATTGGAATTAGTTTCACAACATTATTTTTGTGCATAATGGAGTTACAGCCATAATAAGACAGAATAAATAGGAAATAGTGCTATCTCACGAGATCTATATGTAGAAAAAAACAACACTGTTGAATGGATACCAGTACGCCGTACGCCATACGCCATACGCCATACGCCATACGGGTAACGGGTCAGTACGGGTTAGTCCGGGTCGGGTCGGGTCGGGTCAAATTACGGGTCGGGTCGGTCGGGTCAGATTTCGGGTCGGGTTACCCGTACTGACCCGTTACCCGTACTGGTATCAATTCAACAGTGTTCGTGTTGTTTTACATAAAAACTAAAATATATTTCTATTTTCTACATATAGATTTCATAAGATAGCACTAGTTTCTAGTTATTCTGTCTTATTATGCCTATAACTCAATCATGCAGTAAAATAATGATGTAAAAATACTTGCAATTAATTCCAATACAGTGGTAGACTATCGCTCTACTAAGTCATTGCCATGGAAACTTGACACGGTTATGGTTTTGTAACTCATGTATTATTTAGATGTTTGTCGAATTTTCTGCGTAAATATGTTCTACAGTTTTTCTACATTAATTGCGCACCACAGACATCATCTTCATGGACATAATAAATATCATCGTCAAAGAGGTTTGTGCACCAGGTGATGGTGACTTTCTGATGATGTAAATATTAATTTAACAATAATATAACACCCAAAACATTACATAGTTAACAAATAACTGTAATGTATGCAAAATAGTTGGTAAACTGAATAGCTAAATTAAATATTACTGTAACATAAATTCTAATTTCATTTAAAAAAAAACACTTTGTTTAGAAGAAATATACATACAGGTATAATAAAAACTATTTAATAAATATATTATTTCGCACAATAAATATGCTGAGATTGCTGAGCCATAATTTTGGAATAAGAAAAAACAGTTATTGGTTGATTTTGTAACTTTGTTACATTTGTATATAAATTACTTACTATTTACTAACTATAAATTTTTTAAATTAAGAATATTTAAAATGACTAAAAAATTATTAGATAAACAAATTACCAATACCAGCATTGCAAAATTTCTTGCATTCACTTCATAATTATGATATTTACGATGCACTGTTCGATAGGAAAAATAAAAGGCAAAAAAAATGTATTTTGCTTTAAAAGGAATTACACACACATTATTACTTTTTAAATTATAAATATCATCCGGTTGATATATATATATATATATATATATATATATATATTCTTTTTTTTATTGTACTCTTCGCTATATATTTTGATGTTACTTTGTTAAAAGAAAAAACGGTATTCTTTTTTATTTAATTGAAAATTAACAAAATACACAAAAATAATTTTAAATATATTAAAATATATTAATAAGATATAACCTGTAACCCGACCCGTAACCCGACCCGACCCGACCCGACCCGACCCGTAACCCGTAACCCGACCCGACCCGACCCGACCCGACCCGACCCGACCCGACCCGACCCGACCCGACCCGACCCGACCCGACCCGACCCGACCCGTGACCCGACCCGACCCGACCCGTGACCCGACCCGACCCGACCCGTGACCCGACCCGACCCGACCCGACCCGACCCGACCCGACCCGACCCGACCCGACCCGACCCAATTTATTCACGGGTCGACCCGTGACCCGACCCGTTTACGGGTCGGGTCGGGTCGGGTCACGGGTTTCGGGTCATATTGCGCACCTCTAATCCGCACTACCAAAGCTCAACGGCTCCATCTCAAAGAAGCAAAACTGCTCAATGCTTGCGCGCCTAGAATCCTTCATTCATAATACAGCACGACGTGCAGCATATCCCAGCACCTTACCAACCCCCATCGTTCGTAAAGCGCAAAGCCATCCTGCGAAAAGCCACGAAGCTGCCGCGACTTAAGATCCAACAACACTCCCCCCCACGCCAAACCGCCTCACACACCGCGAAAGCTTTGAAGTCCAAATAAGTCATGACACCCATAACACACGGTGCGATCCAATGTCACCTGATAGCTAAAGATGTTCACAGCAATTTTCGAGTTTTAACTTATGAGTTTGATGCTAATGAAAAGGAATGTACCGAAAAAGACATTCGAGTTTGTTTTTTTGTCGGTGGAAAAGATCTTGGGTGCCATGAATGAATGGAGATTATTTTTTACCAGTTTAGAAGTCGTTTATATGTTTAAAGAGCAATCTTTCAATGTCCCCATCTTTCTGTTAATGGATCTGAGATATGTAAATGTAGAAATAGGTTTTTAAAGGAGTTTTTTTTATGGTTGAATAAATAATTTAGCTAATTGGATGTAAGTCCAAATGTAATTATCATATCAAAGTTTGATAAACTTGTATAAATTATTTATTAAGACTAAAATAAATTTGTTTTCAATAGTAGCTTAAATATTATTACTGCACGATAGCGCCAAATCTAATTGTAATCTTAAATCTAATCTAATCCTAAATCTACTCTTAATATAAATGAAGTTCATAAATAGTTTTACAAGAATTACAAATTTTCTATATTTATAATTGTTTCTTACTATATTTACAGCTTTTATTCCATGCATTTACTTGCTACCCAAGTAGTATAATTGCTATTAAAAAGAGTCTTGAAAAATTTATTTTTTTTTTAACTTTAAATCTGATAATTATGTTTTATTTCAAACTTGAAAATATATTTTATATTAAACAGACGTTGTAAATTTACTTACATAATCCAGTATTTGATTCACCCTAAATATAGAATACTATTAATCGTCCTTACCTGAAAGAAAGAAAAAAAAAATTGTTAACATATTTTTACAAATATAATTTATGATAGAAAATTATATATATATATATATATATATATATATATATATATATATATATAATCACCACCTCCCTATATTTCTTAATTATAAAAATAAAATAATTGCTATATAGACAAACTTCAAATATAAACTACAATTCATTATTCATGTATCTGTATGAAAATTTCCAAATACAGTTCAAATTTAAAATATTAATTAAATAAGCATAAATTTACTAAAATTAATTCACTTATTTTTATTCAAAAAGTTCAAATAATTGTCGCAAGTTATAGTGTTTCTAAGCGAATAAAAACACCGAAAAATATGTGAACTAAATTCAAAATTATTAAGCGAAGTTGATTTAAACCAATCAGAAATGATCGTATAATCTATGAAAAAAGTCTGCGCACTGATAGTGTGATTTAATAGATTGGTATTTTTATGATTTTACTTTGTAATATCGTTTTTCACTGTAAATTATGTTATGTTATCCTTTTAATTTAAATTTGCATAAAATTATTTTATATTATAAAATTTCTCGTTTTATATATTGAAACATAGAGCGTAATTAATAGATAAAAATTTTATATCTGAGTGTATACTCAGAGACTTTGTTCGCTTAGAATCTGTATATCAGAGATTGCAAGAAACTTTATACTTAAAACTTAGCGATTTTATAGCCTGCATGCAAGCAGATAAAATTCTGCAATATGCTGACGATAGTAGCAATTTCTCAAAACAAAACAAAAATGATAATATAATTTAAAAGTACTTGGCAACTGCTACAATATAATTCACAGAAGATTATTATTACTATTGTCACAAAACAAAAAGACTATATATTTTCTTCCGTCACAAACAACATGTGGACTTTACGAGACCATTTCTGTTTTTGTCGATGTTCTATATAAAAAAATAACTAACTCATAAAAGTGTCGTCATGTGTCATTTAAGTTTATCTCAGAGACTTAATTTTCTTAATTATCTTCCTACTGAAAAAAATATTTTAGCCCTGCATCAAATGGCTTAATATCAACTATGACAGTGGGATAAAATATGGACAACAAATTGATGTTAAAATTACTTTCAATTTCTCAAAGAAGATTTCAGACGTACCAGCTGATATATAAGATATTTTTTAATGTAATTAATGAAGAAACAAATGTCATTCATAAGCCTACTACTTAAAGTAATGGTATACGATAAAAGTTACGAAATATAAACTTGAGCATAAATTTGAAAGCGGTTTAAATATCTCAAAAACCATATGATTATTACAAAAAATTTCGTGCATTTTTAAAATATAAAAATCTAGCTTTAGTTATTACTGAATTTTTTTATTACTATCGATTTTCAAAATACAAAACCTAGTTTGTATTTTTTTTTAGTTGCGAAAGACTTATTGAGTCTATTTGGTTCAAATCTGTAAGATCTGTAACGATATAGAATATTTTGTCTGTTTCTATCTATAGAAGAATTCCAATTACTAGATAAAGACAAAACATTTTATAACGCTACAGATTTTACAGATGTGAACCGAATAGGCCCATTCAATTTATTTTTTTTTGTACACAAAATGTTAATATGATAATGAGAATTTAACACAAAATATTACACTTTTATTTTAAAGCCATCAACTTTATTAAATTTTTTATTGTTTTGATTTTGCTTATTAGCTGCTACAAAAAAGTATTACTATAGAAAAAAAAAATTGTAAAAATTTAGATTTTTGTGGTAATTAGCATACGTAAACAAAATTCGTCAAAAAATTATATCAATTATTTGACACCAAAAAGAAATATATTTTAATATTTTTCTTTTGTTTATTTTGTTCTCAGATTAAGTTGTTCTGTTGTCTTAACAATCAATCACTAATGATTGGTAAAAAAATAAAAGAAAGTAGGTATATTCTAAAACTAGTTCAAAAATAAATTTAAATTTGACTATAATATATGTAACATATGAAAATTTGTCCCATTAGTATCCCGAATTCACTAATTTCAGCAATTAATAACAAATCGATACAGTGAATAATATTTACGAATCTAAAAGCATAGTTCGGTTTTATAACTCGTACATTAACGTAATTTTATTATCTCATAAATTTGCAAAAACATTGTTAGCATGCATCAATTCTGTTTGTGCCCTATGCGAGAGTTTGGTACAGGCTCATTGCAAATATGAACAAATAAATATGAGAACGATACTAGCGCCGTCAGGCAAACTGAAATATTTTTGCATGCTGCAAATATACATTTGCATCTATTTTGACAGGTTGTACAAAATA
Organism: Clivina fossor; assembly: GCA_963966155.1. NCBI lineage: Eukaryota > Metazoa > Arthropoda > Insecta > Coleoptera > Carabidae > Clivina > Clivina fossor. The sequence continues at coordinate 25,492,671 of OZ014552.1, read as the reverse complement.
CAAAATCGAAACTGCTACGTCAAGCGATGATGAACGTGAAAACTGTTACATGGTAAATCTCGAAATATTTTTAGGTTAAAAATAACGTTTTAAATTTTTTATGTGTTCAAAATATGAGATGTGTTGTATTTAAATTTATTTGCATGTTTGGAGACCCAAACAGAATTCTTAACGATACCTATTATTATATTTTGTATACTCTAAAGGCCAACTACATAAAACATTGTCAACTAAATCAATGAAATAACTAAGCAACTAAATTGTCAATATATGTAAAAAAATAATAATATAATGTAACTAAGTATTTTGAAATTCATTGGCAATAAAAAATTGAAAATATTAATTGAAAACAAAAAGTATTAAAATAGTCAATCTCCATGAAAAAAACAACAATATTATACTAAATAATATTTGAAATAACATAATTTTATTTTTTAATATTTGAAATATTAAACAAATTCTAAAATTTTGCCTAACCCAATATTATATAACTGTCATCAAGAACTTTTTTGATTAGCTAAATTACTCTCAAAGATGCCTTACTGTCGTATCTTATTCTGCGCCCAGATTAAATAACGCAATTGCATTTTATTGATCAAGAACCAATTTGACAAACAAGCCATCAAATTTACGATACAATTTTAGTGATTTACTCGATAATTATAGTGTTCCAACTAAACGAGTACAATTTTCTATATGCACTGATAGTGAATTTAATCGGGCGTAACAAAATATAATGCCAGGTAAACAATAAATGGTCGACTTGATCTTTGCTTTGTTGAAATATACCAAAAAATACATCCGAAAAGGTCAACGTCTTCGTTATAGCCAGTCAATTGTTGATAAATATGAGAACCAATCGCGTACGGATGTTTAACAGAAGATATAGCAAAGAGTAACATGACACCGAAATCAATATTTATTATTTGATCTACAGTCAATTCTTGTTATCTCTTTCTCTCTGTCTCTCTTATTTAATATTGACGTATTTAAATAACTAGAAAAATATTTTAAGTTCAAAATATATTACCTGTGTACACAACACTTATTTCATTCTGTTTAATTTTCTTGTGTTAGTACTAACACATTAATAAAAGTTGTTTTCTCAACTATAAGAATTTTCGCCTACATACTGTATAAATATTTAAAATAAAGTCAAAAATCTTGTTGATTTTTAAGCAAGCGTACGTTATATATAAAACTGGTTTTTAACTTTACGGAGTATGCGCATTATGCTAAATTAAAAGTTAAATTCACATTGCGCAAGCTTCAAACAGTTGTAAATTACTTAATAATAGGTTGAAAAAAAAAAAACATTATTAACAATAATTTCAAATTTTCATAAATAAAAAAATAAAAACGTCAAAACAATATTTTTTTTATCCAATACTAAATTAAAATTGTATTTATAAAATTTTAACATAAGTTTCACAAACAAATTAAAAAATAAAAGCATAAAATGATGAGTAAAATTAATTAATTTACTTAAATTATAAATTTATAATTTCAGATAAAACAAAAATAAGACATAGTAAAAAATAGTTAAAAACGCATTATAATAAGATAAAAAGCTTTAGGATTAAGTTCTGCATATATATTTTATTTAAAAATTGACGTTTCGATATACTCTACGTATGTATTGACCTTTGCTGTAAGACTATATACTGAAAACTAATACCACTATGATATTTGTAGCAAAAAATACATTAAATTAAAATTGAAAATAAAACTACAAAAAACAAACATCCTATTTCCTATAGCATAACAATTTTATAAATATAAATCAATAATAATTAATAGAAATTCGTTAAACATAAACATGTTCATTATTTTATAAAATATATGTGTTTAAACACACAATATTTATTGAGATAGATCGCAGTGTAATAAGTTATCAAGAGGTCACAAAAATTAAAACAAAATCGAAGTTAATTAGTGCTTAATAGAATAATAACTTTATTTGTTGGACAATTTATATGTAAATGTGTTTATAAAACGTTTTTTATCGCATACATAGTCAGTTTTTATGTGTTATAAATAAAATCGTTTTTAAATTAATTATTTTGATAAAAATTGCATGGCAATTTATTTTATGAATACGATTAATATGCGTACATAATAAAATAAAGACATAAACCATCAGTTATATTAAACAAAATTTAACATTTTTATAGAAATTATTTTTAAAAAATATGAAAAAATTATTATCAAACATTTGTAAAATGATTTTCTCCACTCAAATTTAAAAATTATAAATTTATTAAAATAAAATTTCTGTTAAAATTTTGTGGAATTTAATATGTTCCTAAATTAAATACCTAATAATATAATAATAAAATTTAAAAGCAATTCATATTTGTTTAATAATTTTATTTGTTTTTGTCTTTTTCAAGTCACGGTACAACTGTGTACTATTACCAATATAACAAATTTCACAAAAATTAACCACGGTAATGTATCTGGGTTCTTTAATAAATTATTAGACATTTGCTCCAGTGAATATAATTGTCATATTCCTAAATACTAAGCACAGCAATCCTGGTAAAACTATGCTTAAAATATAAGTAAAACTGATTCAATCGGTCAAAGTATAGTATTATTGATATTTTTGAACTTCGGAAATGACATAATCCGATAATTTTTCCTGGAAATCCATGAGAAAAGAAAACAATTCTTTTGTAACTTTTAAAAACATATGCTCATTTTCACCGAACGGAAACGGAGAAATAAGTCGACGACAAAAAAAAAAAAGACAAATAACAAATAAATCTGCGGTGTCTAGATCAAAGGACAAGATGAGTTTGAAAACGCCACTGCCAGATGCATAGTCCGTGGTACCAAAACGGTGTGAGAAACGAAAATAAAAGAATCTATAGTAGAAAATGCAGAAATCGTAGACAGCCACGACATCTATCCGGACGAAGCACGCTTGATTAGCTACTGTAGCCGGAGCAATAGGTACAGTGTTGCCACGTTGGTTTCGTTGTTATCTAGTCACTAGGGGGAAAACCAAACCAAACCGAACCAAACCGAACCGAACCACACAGCTAGACGAGCTAACAAAACAGCCAGACCGTATATAACCGTCGGTTTCGTTTCGGTTGACGGATTTTAAAACCCCTCCATACTGGGCTATAGAAGTAGTAATCATCAACATATTGTTATATTATTTTTATATTCAAGAATCGGAAGCCATATTGTAACTGTTTTGTGATTTTTTTATGATCAATCTTAAATTTTAATTTAACAACTAAAATATTAAGAAAAAGCTGTCATCTAGAAAATTTAAATTGACAATTCATTTCCCTTGTTTACCAACAGAATAACTACATTGTGTAAAGTAACTTTTTTTATCATTAATAGCATTACAAACTTAATGAATTCTTACATTAATGGACCTATTCGGTTCACAGCTGTAAGATCTGTAGTGTTACGGTATATTTTGTTTTTTTCTAATACTAGAAGAATTCCATTTACAAGAAAGACATTACATTCTGTAACATTACATGTCTTACAGACGTGAACCGAATAGACTCATAAATTAGATAAAAGTTGCTGCTTTTATGTTCATAATTTTATAATTTCTTAGTAAATATAAAAAAAAATATAATGAAAAATATAGTAAAATTTCTATAATTATCAATCTCATAAATTTGTTTATAATATAGACCAAACTAGTGGTACTTTTGTTTTTTCATATAATACATAAATTACTACATATTTGTTGAATTTTATTTTCGTATTAACTCTTTCAAATAATACGTGAGTTTAACTTTACACTTTAACGAAATATTTTTATGCAAAATGTCAAAAATCTACTACAGTATTCATATTAGAAATACAAAAATAGTATAGTTATCCAACAAATTATAAATTAGACATATTGTTAAATACTTTTGGTACACAAAATGCACAAAAATGTGAAAATAACGTAAAAGTTACCATTTCATTAAAAAAAAATTTATAACAAAAAGCTAATTTTTGTAACATTTATAATATTTTTTCCTATATAGTAAGAAGTACAATTTAAATTCAATCGTTAGAAACATAATTTGTCAATTACAAATATCAAATTTTTCTTGTTTATTTTTAGTACTTTTAATCATCTTTTCTAATGACATCATTAACCAAAAGTTACTCCCGAAAAATTCATGAGATCTATCAACTGGTCTTCGACCAAAATTAATGCGTCTGCCACTGACCACACCCCAACAAAACGTAGGCTAGCAAAGGGCACAAAAGGGTTGAACAGTAAGTTCATCAAGCAAACCGGTAACCGGTAACCCGTTGAACGGTTGAGCAGAGCGAGAAGCGAGAGTGATGGGGCCCCAATGCACGTCCGTACCGCTTCGCCCAATCCGTTAGCAATCCGTTAGGATGGCAACTGGAGTTTCCACTCGGCGAAATGATTGATGACGATATTTCGGAGTACCTTCGATATATATAACGAGGCCTTCGTGTGCGTTTTGCGAACGGGAAGGAGGGTAGCTATCCCTCTCCCCGTTGATGAACAATCAAAGCATGACTCTGGTAGATTTGTCCACTAATTGCGGATCATCGGTCGCGGGAACTTCTCATTGTATTGATCTTGGCGGTTCAAGGATTTTCGATATTGTTGGAAGGGTATCATTTTCGGAATTGACGGATGAAATGAGCGGGCCCAATGAAAATGGGTGTTAATATTTAATTGTGTCAAGGGTTTTAAGCTTCTCGCGGTTGGTGATGTAAAAAATGGTTTTGCAATTAAGGGTTGTGCAAGTATTTACCCCAGCAGACAATAAAAAGTGTGTTTGCACTGATTTAACTGTTTCTTTCACACAGAAAAAAATTTTAGATTCTAATATTTCAGTTTTTAATTTATCCTTAGAATAAAAAATTTTTTTATTTATTCTGAGAATACATTTTACCAATTTCCTACAATTTTTTTCTGAGACTTTTTGCCAATTTTTTACTGTAAATCAAATATAGAATAATAATAATTCAGAAAGATATTTATACCACATAATTTTAAATATAATGATGCCGATATTTACATAAATGTAACCACAAAATAATTTTATTAATTATTGTTGTTAATACAAAATTAATTTAAGTAACAATATCGTAAAATAATAGATAGATAGATATTTGAACCAAACAAATTCTATTTCATTTTTCGAACACATTATATATCATAGTAATTCAACAGGTAATATGCATATGCTGCCACCGTAAATAGATACATATGCGTTCTAATTTCAGTACATATTACATATATAATCACACAGTATTAATAATTATTACTATTTAAATATCCTCATATATAATATTATATAGGTGGATTATCAGTTAAATATAGCCGTAATAATATGAGTAAATTTGTTTTTAGATTAAACTTTAATGCTTTTGAATATAACATAATAAGTTTCATTTTACAAAATGAATACTTGGAAATAAATTATAGGTCATTTATGAATGTTGCAAAATTAGTCAAATGCATTTTCATTTAGAATATTATATTAATAAGAAAATATTTCATTCTAATTGAAATTAATATAACAATATACAATAATATAACAAATAATAACAAAATGTCTAAAAAACATAAGAACAACAATCAAAATAATTAATGTGATAATAAAAATAGAAAATTGTTTGTCTTCAAATATACAAACAGCTTATTAAATTTTATATATGCAAATTAAAAACTGCAAACTTTCCTTACGTCAACGCATTCTTTATTTTTTATAACTGCATATATTCAAACAACTTCCCATGAGATACTCTGTATAAAGGCATATTTGTAGTACATAATTTTGAATTGAAATACGTACAAATGCAATAAATACAAAATAATAAAAACAAGATCTTATTTAATATCCTAGTCATGACTAAAAACAAGTAATATTCCAGACAAATAACCTTAATTTGTTAAACAATATTTGTATTTACATTAAGACCAGTACATACTTAAAATTTTTATTCATTTAAAAAAAAAAAAAAAAAAATCGAAATATACTAAAAATGTATACTAGAAATAGATAACAATATTTTATTGGCTAATTTTATTATTCTAAAAATTTATTTCAAAACTTAAAAATACTGGCCCTTGATATAGTTAAAGTTTTGAACTACCGTAACCTAAACATACCAGCTTTAGTTTATATTTAATCATTTATGTGTTAATTAGTATGACGTTATTTAAACGTCATACTAACCAAGCAAATTGCATCAATATCACATAAAAATTTAAGGGTACCTACCATTCAATGTTTTAAAAGCATCTTCGATAACATCAACAAAACAAGAAAAGAAAATTCTGCACAAAACATTAGAACAAATAAACTAAACATCTTGTCTAAATTAATAATTCCTTGCCGAGACTAACTAACAATAAAATGACTATAATCAAACAACATAATTTAAGTTACAACATAACCAAACAAACACAGCAAACAGGTAAGTACATAAACACAACGACGCCGCCATGTTTGACGATGCAAATCATGGGCCAGACTTGATTTATAGAAATAAGCAAATTCCCTAACAGTGAAAGTGGTTACAACAACCCATGCCTGCTTTGTTTAACTTACAAAACGTATGCTTCCCTATGTATATATGTGTACATAAAATATACTAAACGTGTTTATCTCTAAGATAAACTCGGCTGGTAGAAGAGAATTAGCAATGGCGTTATTGTCGAGTCCAGCATTTTCTGGCTTATTTGTTTTTCAAGGATTATATATGAATTTTGATAATGAATGTATCATACAATTTGATTTATGCATTTGTTTTTTTTTTTGTTGGAAAACAATTGAGGTTACAGTGTTTATTTAGTACTTTTATCAGTTGAATAAATATTGTATTACTCGCCATTTATTATCGGTGATATATGAAAAATAAAAATGAAACAATTTGTTGTTGTTACGTTTATTTCATATTATATTTCGTACAAAAATTAATTGATTTATTTAAAATTTTATAAAACTGATACCCTCAATTTGCACAGGTTTAATAAAAATGAACATAATGATGCGCAATTTTTTAGTAGTGGCTCTTCAGAATATAACTATTTAATTTTAATCAAATAAACAATTTTCCGAAACCTATTTTGTTGACAATATATTCAAATTTTACATCATAAATATTCAATCCATTTTATATAATTAATTTATCAGTTTTCCATTGTCTTCTCTTATAATAAAATTATACAAATACACATCAGTTTCATCAAAAAAAAAAAATGTTAATATAATACAATTATAATATTCACAAATAATTTATGCAAACTATGCATTGCGTAAAATTTAATTTTCCATAACAATAAAATCAGTACGTGCATTCGCTGATAGACAATATTAAATTAAACATCTATAATGATTAAATTAAAATTAAATCAATTGCAATCACCTAAACGCGCAGTTGAAATTTCATCGAAATGTTCCCCATCAAGTTTTGCCCGTGCACACAAAATCATCCGATGACAATTAGTCCGGTCTTATTCACCGACCAAAACTTCGGTTTCACGTAAACAATGGCAAACCAAACCAACATAAACTTACAAAGAGCCACAGCTAAACTGGCAAAGGAGTTAAAATAACGAGTATGCGGTTGCCATGACAATATCTCCGAGTAAACAAGAATCACTGGAATTTCACTTTGGTTGATAGTGGTAGTTTTGGACATTGTTTAAAGGTACCCCCAAGAAGTCAAGCCCATTGAAGAAGCACAAAGTCACTAAAGGACTTTAGTTTCGCTCTTCCATTAGTAGATCTCAAATTGTGCCCCATAGAAACCGTAATTTATTTAAAAAAAAAAGTACTTAAAAAGTTATTCTGTCAATTGTTTTGATGCGATATTATTGCTAATTTCATATTGCTGAATACATATTTTAACATAAAAAAGTAAAAATAATTTTTAAAAAATTAAAAAATAGCTACTTTCAAATATTTTTTACTTTTATACCAAATTGCATAAAAACAATATCAATGCATTAAAATCTAAATTCTTATTAGATAATTTCTGAAAGCGACAATTTTGATTTTATACACTTTTGTTTTCATAAATTAAATGCAAAACTATGTAAATAGTTTCTAAGAAATGTTTTTTTTTTCAGTAAAATAAAAACTAAACTCGACCATAAATTAAAAATAATTTCTTACTACTCAAAACTGGAAAATAATAAAAAATTAAATGATTTAATAGTTTTATCTAATAAAAATTGATAATTTTTAAACTTTTAATCATATTAGATGAAACATCTAATACAAGAGTAGTTGTTTACGTTAGATATATCATTTATATAGATTTTTTTTCCTACAATGTAAAAAAAATATGTAATTTTACATAGTTTTTAACAGTAAAATAACAACATTTTTTAATGTTACTGTGACTCTATTAAAAATATCAATTTTATTTTAACTAATTAAAAACCTAATATTACTGAAGTAAATAAGATAGAAAAATCATCCAAAATTTAGTAATCTAATTTGAATTAAATAAAATAGCAATTTTATTTTTTCTTTATAAAATAAATATAATATATTTAAAGATCTTGTACGAAAAATTTGCCCTCAGACATCACCAGATTCCTACCAGCCATGCCATTAACACATCTAGAAAGAATTACACCTGCAAAGTGCTTCATCAGCGATGTTAAGCTTGCCAAGTTACCCAACCGATAGCATACCGCGTTCTTAAATCAACGTTGGAATGGCCCAGTTTTTTCTAAGTTTACTATTCGAAAATACAATGGTCCGAAACGCGTAATACATTTGTTTTGATATCGGTTGTGATAACAATAATCGATTGAAGAAATAACAATGTTTCTAGTGGATTATGACCTGATAAAATTGTACGCCTTGATTCAGTTATGACTTAACGGCTATCACAGTAATGCTTGTTTTTCCCTGCGGTAGCATTGTTTTCCGATGCCTACTTGATCGATACTTTATGTCAATCGCTTTATGAAACAATAACCTAACCGTAAATTCCAGAAATTTTTTTCCCCTTGTCAAAATAATCTATTCAATGTAGAATGATTTTACAAACCAAATTTTATGCATTGCTTTTGTGCACTACTGATGTCAAATAAACACGATAAAACGGAAATTCCATTTCGCAAATTGCGAGCAAAATTCGAATCGTAAAAATTTATTTCTTGATTTTCCAAGATTATTTTGTTTGTTTCACGTTTTATTGAATATTTCAAAAAATAATAGTTCTTAATTTTTCACAAAACAATTTAATCTGTAATTTAACCTTTTAAAACAAAAAATATGTGTTACCAAGTAAAAAATCTTACAGAACTCATTATATTAGAATTAAACGGCTTTAGGATCTAGTTCCATGTTGTGTTGTTTCCTATAAATGTCATTTTTATCTTTTTTCCTGATAAAGACGCACGTTCAGTTCGTCGAAACGTTGATTTATAAATAAATTATTAAAGAACTAGAACCTAAAGTCTTTTAATTCTAATATTTGCTACAATTTTATAACGCCTATTATAAATGGTAATTCCCAACATAAAAAAATAGATATTTCTCAAATGATTATGACAATTTAATGTTGTTAAAATAGAAAATAGTAAATATTGAATACATTTCAAATAATGTCTTTGATTATATATGCAGAATTTTCAAATAAAGTAAAAATTATTTAAATATGTTAAAAAAAAAAACATTTGACAGATCAATAACAAAATTTCCCAAATGTAAAGATTTCTGTCAAAGATCAGTATATCTTTACCCAATTATTTTTAAGATATCTATAAATAAAATTATTACAAAAACAATAGAATATAATAATTAAATTTACGTAAATTTTCAAGCTCATTATGATTCAATAAATTAATAATCCACATAAAGCTTGAAAACCAACGCATTAGCACAATTTGAATACAAGCTACCGTAAAAATATTTTAAATATCTCTTTTTTTGTATATACAATTTACTTCCGTCTTTACTATTTAAATGAAAATGTTGACGACAATAACAAATTTGTTTTGTTCAACTGTTTGCAAATATATTCTTAGCCATATTTGGAATGCCATAATACCAATACAAGAAAATGTCTGAAATAACTATTAGTTTCTGTCATCCAGGTGTGATTTTAATTTGGTACGCATTGGGCGGTAGTTCCGGTGTTTAACGTCAGGTGTGCTGTTGTTGCATATTAGTGGCACCTGTATTTCCTAATACATTCTAAACCACCAATAAATTGCATGTAACAGAAACTACACAGTAAAAAAAAAATCAATTGCAATTGGTGTTAAAAAAATAACACTATTCTTTATGTAAACGTTTTTGTGTAAAATAATTACACTATTTCAATGTGTTTAATTACACTTCACAAAAATGACAAATCAAATATTTTTTAACATCATCTCCTGTAATTTTTATACTATTTTTATGTGTCCCAAATAGGACACGAATTAGTGTCAAATATTTTTTACTGTATAATATTTCTACAAATTTCTTTCTTATAATACATCTTTCTCATACTATATAATATTATAAAAAGAAAATAGATATTTATTTAGAATATAAATATAGTATTTATAAATAACTAACAAAATTCCGACATCAATATGTTTCCAAATCAACTTTATATATTAAATCGAAAATAAACGTTATATTCATTATTTTCTAGTAGCAATGCCTCTGAAATATCTTTTTCTTGGTAATTAGCAAACTATTGTATAATTTTTTAAATTCCAAATGACAACAATTTAATTTTGACGTCTATTCCAATCAAACCTCGGCATACATTGTTCTCAAAACAACTGAAAATACAAAAAAGCAAGATGGAAGATCACCGAGCGACTGAAGAAGACGAATCGAATCGAACCGTAGTGGAGAGACGAGATGTCTTTTGTTTTGAAGCGCGACCATCCTTTAAACAATCGACAAACGCGAATAGCGCGCGCGTGCGGCAGCAAAGCGGAGACAAACTGAAAGACAAGGCGAAGATCGCGGGAAGCTGAAGCACTCCTCCATCGCAGAGTTTGGACAAAATAATAATAACATGATAGGATACCCGTGCAGCCGCAAGACAATAGACTTGTAATGAAGCGGTGAACAGAAATAAAATACCTTCGTCATCGTAATTAATACACTGGTTTACGCTCGGGCGCATTGTTTTCCGATCGCGAACGAACCGAACGAGCGAGCGAGCGAGCGACCCGTTCGCGGAGACACGGATGCAAAGCGAAATAAGGCATTTGTAATTATCGCCTCTTGCGGTAAAAGATAGCGCTCGCACTATCTCTGAAAGAACACAGCATAGAAGCTGCGTCCGAGGTCGATGGACTTTTAGTTTTATAACTTTTTTTACAAATACTAGTTTTTAAATATTGCAAGATTAGTAATTAAAAAATTATCGAGAAGAAATTTGCAGTTTATATATACAGAATGCATTGTTCAAATTCTTAACAACAGAATATTTCTAGCTTTAAAAGATTTTTGAAAATTCAGTATACAAATCTTTTAGAAAAAGACAACACAAATCAAATCCAACCCTACAAACTCAAATTCAAACCCTACAAGGTTTTAATCCTAGACCAGGAAAAAATGTTTGTAGGTATAGTTACTTCATTCAACCATAGAAACCTTTATATAAAAAAAAAAACCGACGGGCCGTAGACTTACCAAAATCTCAAAATACAGCTATTAAAACATCAGTATAACTCTAAACGGAAACAGAAATTTGTTAACTTAAAATTTGTCTTATAAATTAGTAAAGTGCGTCCACAGAACATAAACTCATTCATTCAATAAAATTTATTTTATTTGTTATGGTATCAAAGAAATATAAAAAAACTTTATTTGCAGTACTCAGTTATTATTAAAACAATTACGGTTGTAATTTTAAAAAGGTTGCTAAAATCAATCTTAATTTTATAAAATAAAATGATAAATTTAGCTTCAATCATAATTTCAAAAATTCAATTTTGTTCCAGTATTTCTATTTTATCAAAAACCATTATAACATGATATGTAGGGTGTAAATGAAGATGCAAGCTGTGATTTAGAAAAATAAGCAGTTAATTTCCTAAAAAGCTCTGCTACTCCGATCTGCACTTATGATATTGTTAAACCATTTCAGTTAATACATACGTCCAACCCAGCGCATGCTAAGCCGGGCCTCCGACTCGTTCTGACTAACGAGATTGCACGTTGAAGCACTGGCGGAAATCATAGATAATTTATGGAAGATTGCAGCGTCACCTACGGTGTTAGTAATAACCATTGAGTGGAATCTATCTCGTTCTATTCCCTTATAACAGTGAGATGGCCAGCCTATGCTATTGGAAAATTAGCATTAGCTGGAAAGCATATGTCTGCGTCCCCGTTAACTAACGTTCGTTTAGGGCCCTCCCTATAGTATGTTTGCCGTTTAGTTTTCGGGCCCTGTTTGCTTATGAAACTATGTGTGCACTGGCGATGCATTTGCGCACACACCCTGTGCATAGACTTGATTTGTATCGTTTGCGTTATGCCTGGACTGTACGTAGCCGAACATAAGCAGAGAATATGGGCGTTGTAATTAATGCGATGTTTTTATAATAAAACTGGAGATTATAATGAAGAGGGGACGCCCGCTTACTTTGTTCGTAAGATCTGATTCATATACATATGGTATACACAGTATTTTTGCTTTAATATATTTTATCTGCATACATAAATATAATATACATAATTTACTGCAACTACCACATTGTATATGTACACATAATTCCAAATATTTTTCGAGATATCTATCTACTCAATCTTAATATCCTGTATTTCGCTTATAAATAAACATTAAAAAACTGCCCAATTTCGCCAAAGTTCCAAATTTTGGTAATAGTAACTTCAATTATTGTACAAATAATAAAATAATAATTTATATGACACTTCGTTATTCAAATAGCAATTAATTTAATTTTTATTCATAAAATAAATATTATTTTATTCAGTAAATAAATTATTTTATATTGATTTTAACTTGTTCTTCATCAATATCTTTATTATTGGAGAAAGAGAAAAACATTTGTGAATTTCTTATTTGTTAAAGTACAAAAAATTATATATTTCCTATTATACAAGGATATCATCGGTTTAAAAGAAAAAGTCACTATGTACAGTTTTTCTGAAAATTGAATTAACTTAACTAAGCCACAATTTTTTGACGTTCTATTACTTAGAAACAATTATTAATGTGAAGTAGTATTTCTGTTTGCAGCTAAATCCTGTACAGCATATCTCTTTTTTTTTAAAGAATTATTCACAAGTAAATCATTGTTTTCTTCCGAATATAAAAAATTGAAGTTTAGTTTTACCTTTAAACTGATGATATAGTCATCATAATCGTCGTAGTATGCAATTTTATATTTTCAAATAAAAATATTTATAAATATTTAGTATCTACTTTTTACTCGTATTTATCCAATTATCTATAAAAAGATTAAAAAGATTTTACTTATAGCAACACTGCCATTTATATAAAATGTAATATATAATCAGTTAACTGTGTGATTAGGTAGCCAATTATTTTCAAAACTCATAATAGACTGATCAACTGATCAGTTAATCTGGTTGTTAACTAACATATGTTTATACATAAACTTTAATAGTCAATATGGTACGCTTGTTTCATAGTAATTTTTTGGTAGTTCAACACATAAGTATGAAACCCAAATTTATATTTATATTACAGTAAAAACAGAAATAATATTTGTTGTTTTGAAAAGACTATCCTTCTAATTAACTAATTAAAAATATTCCCCAGTACGTTCTAATAACCCATAAACATTATTCAACAACATAAATATTTCAACCAACTATAGATCTCTTTTGGTATATCTGTATCATCCCCTTGATATCCAAACATACGTCTGCCATATGCTGTCGTGTCCAAACTTCAACTTTCACCAACACACAGTGTTGTGGATGCAATGCACACAACACACACAAACAGTCCGAGCAAAACATCTACAGATTAATTAAATTAAATTAAACTAATAATACCGTGTTTTGGGTAATATCCAGCTGTCAGAGCAAAGAGCGTTCCAGCTCAAACTCAGTTATTCGTTCCAGTGCATGCGTTGGCAGTGTCAATCCTCCTCGACAAAGCCATAGTTAAGTGTGAGAGCTCTCTCTCACTTTCTGAGTTTGTCTCCTGGACGAAGCAAGAGCCAGAAGCAATTAGTTGCGCTTGGCGGCGTTGTTATTCGATTGTAGCAAACGACGATATTGACGGGATTAAGTTTTGTGTTTTATTGGACGATTGGGCGCGCAATATCAGCAAACGAGCGCGGTTTCTGGTTATGTTGTGGTTACAACCAGTATGTTAGCTTTAAAGTGGTGGTGTCTTTAGTCTTTTTTTGCTAGCATCGGTTGCAAGTTGATTGGATGTATTTTGTAACCAATTATAGTTAGTTCTATGCTGATTATATTACTTTATAAAGATCTTATTGTAATAATTTTGCAAAAAAATTCGGTTTAATCTAATAGTTAAACTATTTTAAAAATTACCAAATTTTTGAAATATGCAATACAACAAGTTATACTCTTATATATAAATAATTCAAATGCTTGGGATATGACAATAATAATAAAAAAATAAAAGTATGAGAAAAATTGCATAATATATTAAACCTTTGTACAGCACTACAGTAAAATAGATTAAAATTGTAGAAAATAATGTAAAAATTAAACAAAAAATACATCGTCAACTATATACATTCTGATTTTATAATCTACATTTTATGTTTGCATTCTGTAAACTTCCCGTAAGCTTATTGCGTTATAAGATATTCTACATCTGTCTCTTTTTATCAAAAAATTCCATTTGTAAGGAAAAGACATAACCACGTAACAAGATGTAACATTAGACTAAAATGATAAATTTTTTTACATAGATAAGTACCACTTGTACAATCTCATATACAAATAAATTAAAATCTCTTAAAATCTTAATAAAATTCTTTAAAATCATGATAAAATTAATTAACATTTTCTTACAATCATTTTCGAAAACAAAAACAAAAATTGTCTGGAATAAGTACATAAAAATGATTGACAACATGAAACATATTACGAGTACATATTTTTGTCAATAATTACCTCGCAGTTATAAAAATAATATATTAATATTTAAATTTCTAAAAAAATATTCACTATAATACTAGTCTGTATCAGACAGATTCTTAATATACTCAACGTCCATTGATATACGATACATCTAATTTACAAGTGAATATACTTTATAGTTTATTTAGCTACAGCAACTAACTATAAGGGGGGTAAGATCTTGTATGCTGAACAACTATTACGGCTCAAGGTATTCCATCCTATCGTAATACAGTCATAAATCATGATTCAATCTTTTCATTGCCGTAAATAGAGAATAGAAAATTCAATAGATCAACATGGGAGAGCGAAAGAGATAGCTGAATAGATTTTTCCCGAAGACTTTTCCGGCTGAATGTGGCCAACGGGGAAACTTTTAACTCTTTTTGTCTAGTACTAGACGCAAAGTAACTCTTATTGCGTAGGAGTTTTTATTTCATAAATGAATGTAACGCTTCGGGTATCTTACATGTGGTATCTTTCGGCCCACGTTGAAGATGGTTCTTCGTTCTCACATTGTCAGTGCATTTTTTTTATAATTACTTTATTATTATTTATATGTCTGAATTGTAAAAATTTATGTTACAAGAATGCTTCGTTATTTTCATCTTATTGTTTATTCACAGAAAAATAATAATCGAATGACTAGTTGATAAAATCCGGTTTCGGTACAAACAATTGCAAAATAATATATAATATAAATCAAATATCGATCACTATTATCAGTAATAGTACACAGTAAAAAATATAGTGTACCATTAAATCCACACTATTTTTTAATGTTAAATGTTACATTTAAAATTGTTTAGAGTGTTATTTTCATTTTAAAAATGGTTAAAATTGTGAAAAAGTTTTCTGTAATATATATAAAATTTTAGTATTATACACAAAAATTTATTTTATGGCAATATCCCGCTATATCTAACATAATAAAACAATAAAATATAAAAATGCTTAAATATTTTTGTTAATATATACTTAAGAATTTGTTTTTCATTTTTAAATAATTTTTATGTAATATTTACTTCAACCACTTTGATACCAATTTCAGCATCAAATAAAATAAAAATGTTGGATATTACTGGTTTCGAAATTATAGATAAAATTTAAATATATAAAATATATAAGGCGTTTCATTTAATATATTAAGACAATTTTAGTAAATTCGAAATATACAAACACCTCTTATATTTATTATTTATTATATTTTTAATGACATCAGAAATATTTAAGTTTTTCATCATACGTGTCCATCATGGTGTATTTCAATTATTATACAAATTCAATATTAGATATTTTATTAAAACTTAATAAACAGCAAATTTAAAATGTATATATTTTAACGCTAGCAACAAACTCATTTCATAAATCTTGAAATACAACTGATATAGTTTGCATCATCAGCTATCATTGCATTCTAGACAAATTATGTATTCCCCCATGTAAAATGATTTAAATTGTGTACTTTGCAATACTTGACTGAAATTCGACAAAAATAAAACTGAAAGGACAAACACAAATCTAAAATTTCCTCATTTTGGTACTGTAGCATAAAATAAATTACTTTTACAAGTCTTTTTAATAATTTTTCTTTAAACACTGGCAAGTAAACTATAAATCAAAATCAACAGCTGTCTCTTACAAGACAAAGCCTCCTACATTCATAAAAAAATTCCATTCAAACAAAAACGAAACAGTAAATAAAATAATCTAAAAATCTTCTTTCTCCCTTCGCGTTAAACACCCTAGCGCAAATAAACAATTTCCAAAGAAGTCTAGATCAAAAGCCGTACAGCAGTAACGCCAACTTTCAGGGGCTAGTATGTATGATTACTCCTCTTTGAACTAGCTTAAATCTACTCTTCTGTTCGGGATAAGGACAGATCCAGCAGGCAGACAGAGAGAGAGTACGCGACGAAATACATTAGCAGGACGGAGATTAGAGCGTTTCGGAACCGTCTAATATCTTCTAGCAAGACTGCAGTTCAAGATTTCGTAGTTGGTAGTGGGCTAGGAATAACTTGTATACAGCTGGTCGAAAGCGAAAGACCAAAATAGCAAAACGGTATACTGGCAGTGCTCGCATGTAATCTAAAATGTTTATGTGTGTACATGTTGAACAGGAACGCGTTATTGATGTTCGAATTTTTATTTTGTTTTCTGATAGAGTAATTTAAGTTCCATTAATTTTTGTCGGTGTTAAATTTTCCAGATGTTTTATTTATATTCCTTTGCTTAATTTACTACTAAAATAATAGGTAGCTGCCAGTGTTAGTATTGAGATAGAACGTGTAGAGAAGTTAATGGTATGATTCTGAGCAAATTTACACCAAAAACAGAAGTTATTTGGTCTTAAAGTAACTACTTTCGGTAATTCCTTTCAGATGATCCGATTTTTAGAGTTAAATTTCGTAATTAAACAAAAAGATTAAAATTTTAATTTAGTAATTTTTGTAACTCTCTAAAAAAACAAGATAATGTCCACCAAAAATGATAAAAAATATTAATATTTTAGTTAAATCTAACTAAAAATAATTACGGAATCGAAAATATTTAAAACCGCAATATATATTTTTAATGTATAAAACATACAGCATTACAGAATTTTTTTCTATTACTGTAGTGTAGCAATAAAAATGCTCAGAATTTCCATAATTATTTTTTTACATCATCTTAAAAATATCTTAAACCAAAAAACTAATAACATAAAAATAAATAAATCTATACAAACATATTTCCAAAATTCTTGTCGTATATCAATCGAGTAATAGCAATAACTTATCTTTCTATCGGAACCCGGTCCCGATCAAATTACTAAAACGTTCCATATGCACAAATTCCGAGTTTGTTTATAAACTCAACGAATGGAGAATATGTTACCAGACGACACCGTAACTAAACAAAGTCTACCCAGACAAATATTAAATGCAAGGAAGTCAGATATCATCCGCCTTATGTAACTTAATATTAATAAATTGACAACGATTTAGACTTCTTTTATAATATCTTAAATAAAACACTGTAACTTGATCCGGTTTCTATTACAACTATAAAATTTTATTCACAAGTTGAATAAATATTTTTTACCGGGCAGTTTCTCTCTCGGTGAAAATAAATTGTTAAAATATTATTATAAATTAGTTTTTACTGACGTATTTACATTAATCCTATAGTCTATAAAAATTTCAAAAACAATTTACAACTGAATGCATTTTTAGAGAATTATGTCATTATATTATTTTTATGATATAAATATTTTTTGTTTTATTTATTGTTTCGATATTGTGTAAAAACAATTTAAAATGCGTCACAATCAATTCGCCATAGATATTTATATTGCAATAAATACAGTTATTTGTAGATTTATATTTTTTTAAATTTAAAATATTCGTTCTTCAAAATTGTAATATTGATTTTAACCAAAATAAGGCTATTTAGGTTTTAGATTTCTCACAAACAAACACAAATCAAATTAGACAATTAGATCTTCAATTTTTTCCTACAAATCATTGTATGTGAAACTTGCAAGATTTTTAGTTTTTTTTTTTTGTATATAAAAATAAAATAACACGTTATTAAAAATAGCATTTACATATTTTAAAAAAAAAATTAAATCAATGCTTAATTTAAATGTATCATCCTGGTAATAATAGATAATTTTTTATTCAATAGTTATTCCAGAAATAACATACTGTGTTGATAAATTAACTTAATCTGAATTTATTCTCGAGTCAGTAACAAAGATAGATTATTAAAATTTAAAATACAATAAAAATTTACATGTATACAATATATGAAATTGATTTTTATATTATCCTTTTTATACTTTAAAAATACGAAAAATATTTTAAATATATTGATTATTTATTTTACTAGCATCATTTTAATAATTTTTTGAGATTAATTAATGTATTTCAAAAATGTATTTAGAAAAAATACTTACTAAAAAGCATACATCGTTCTTTGGAGAGTGGATAAAGCGCATTTTGAATACCAAAAATGTTGGATATGCGCAGAAAATCAGCATTGAATAAGCGCAATTAAAAACATTGAATAAGCGCATCAAAATATTAGGTTGGCTTAGGGTAGGGTAGGGTAGGGTAGATTAAGTTAGTTTAGTTATATAATCATGATGCGTTTATTCAACATATTTTGCAATGTATACAAAAAAAGGCTATATGCGCTTCCTCAACTCGCCCTTCGTTCTTAACTGTATTTATAATTAAAAGTTTTTCCCATTAAAATATTTTCTTATATAATATTATGTAAAAGATATTCATATCATCATATAGAATAATAGTATAGCACTCGAAGATATTCTCTATATCTAAAGTTTAAACAACAAAGAAGTGATAATACATACACATCGAAAAACAAACACAAATATATTGTTGATAAAACACAATACAGGCATTACTTTATTGTACACATGACACAACAAAAACAACTGAACAATCTTGCTGTTTATATATATGCTCTTTCCAAACATACACACACACATATCTTCATTTCTTCATAATGGCGGCAAAAGCAAGAGCTACGGCTAAACAAAACTAAAAGCGTGACTTAATTTTTTTGTCAGTTTAATTAACACATTGCCTACGCACACACAAATACATGAACACACGCATGAGAAGACGAAGAAGAAGAAGAAGAAGAGAAAAGAAAGAACATATTAACACAAATGAAATGAATGCCCAGTCACACAGGGTCACAACTTCAAAGTTAGAAATACCGGCCGACCGCTTCAGTTATATATATATAGTATAAGAAATAAAATGCCGTACCATGTTCCCAACAGTCTGGAGAATTTTTTTCATCCCGACACCTGGCACACAAAAACTGGCTCAATCTACGTGAAACTTGCGACCCGAAACGACAAAGAAGCGATAAAGAATTGTTCGAAACTGTTATGCGGTTCAAATGGAACCATTTTGTTAATAAATATAAGTTTCGTTTTTGTTGGATTTCAACTTTGTTTTTGCACTCTTCATTTTAATATACTTCGCGTAAATTGATATTGCTAGATAATCTACTTTTATCCAATCACTTAAATTGAAACAGAATGTTAAATATGCGTTACATAGTAAACATAAGTTTTAATGAAAAACAAATGCTACAATTATTCTCTACACTTCATTTTTTTTTTTATTCAAAAAAGAAATGCATTTACTAGGAAATCAGACGTGATGCGCACAAAATTGTAGGAAATATATCAATACCAGTTTAATTATCTTAAGAAACTTTTTAATCATCTCATAATGTTTATAAAAAAAGAAAAAATCATCTCTTCAGTACAGTGTATCGTAAAGTCTACTTTATAGTTTTAAACCAATAAAAATAAAGTAAATAAGGCTATTATAGTTTACAAAAATTATAAATTTTGCATGTATAGTATATTATTTTTCTCCAATAATTAAATTATTTTTTAAATCTCCAATCTTCCAATCGTAGTTTTGGCAACAGAAAATTGATAATTTTATATTGTACACAATTAATTATTATTAATAAAAAAATAATTATTAATAAATTATTACAAAATATTACAAAGAAAATCAAATTCCGCTATGTATATATTTTAAGTTTCAAATAGCACAAGATATTTTGCAAAGTCGTTTACATGATTATAAAATGTGCAAATAATTATGAGATAAATATTCTTTTGCCAAAGATTTGCACTGAAGACAACGTAATTTCCAAAAAAAAAGCAAGAAATACGAAGAAGTAATGTGGTATCTGGCAGTCATCCAAAGATACTCCAGTTCTTTTCTGTATTAATTATTCTTATTTTAGCTTCTTTACATCGTATAATTCCGGCTTATTAAGTGTAATTTTCGCAGCAAATAAAGACATTATAATATACTCGTCTACATGTAGCCAACATTAAAATTAGATTATTCCTTTTAGTTTATTTGTGTTCGTCTCGAGAATATGAAATAATTTTGCTGTCTATATAAATTATTATAATTTGGTAAAAATTACAGTTTCCACATGTTCTTTTTTTAAATATATTTTAGAATATTTAAACTGAAATATACGATATTGTAATAACATATAATAAAAATCAGTCTGCAAACATAAAATGATTTATTTTTCATTTTTCTGCATATTTATTATTTCAAAACAGTTTATTAAATATAATTCTACGAAATAATAAAACTATATATATATTTTGTATATCACAAAAGTTAAAAATAGTTTGCGAAGAAATACAAATATACTTTTAATAAGAAGAACTTTATAATAGAAATAAATAACAAATACATAGAATAAATATTCTAATATTTTAGTTATTTCATTTAAAACAATTGATGATTTAGATGATTTGTTTAATGTTTTAGTTGTTTTATCTAAACAAATACATGAATTTTAGGCTTTTAAGCATATTAGATGAAACATCTAATTCAAAAGTAAATGATTACGTTTAAAAAAATATCAACCAAAATTTAGTCATCTGATTAGAATTAAATCAAAAGCTATTTTACTTTTGGTGTGCAAAATTTATTTAGAACAGTTTTTGAATGTTTCAGTCCTGTCCTTATGACAGCTGCGTTGTCTTAAAACCGGTATTGGTTAAAACCGAGCTGAGCTAATACCAACTGTTATAATTAAAAAATATAAAATCTTTACGTGTCAAATCATGTAATAATTTTGTTATAATAAATTAATCAAAATCCTGTAATTTGCACTGGCAAAATAAAATTTTATTTGTAGAATTTATCGAGCTATGACAGTGAGCCACCTATCAGCTATTTGCCTCATTAATTACATGACAAATAAATTATACTATACATAATAATTAATATCGCGATATATACAACGTACTTCGTACTTGAAAAACGAAAAGCCAACAAACTAATGAAGTATAAAACTCCAGTTAACGGAAATGTGAAGAAGAGAAAGAGAGAGAAGGAGATCGTAGAGTCGTGTAATAGTAAAATTCATTTCATGATGGCTACTAGCCATCATTAGTTCCAATTAGTAATAATTAACTAACTTGGGCTGGCTCTAAAATGGCGGCGGCGCAATCATCTATATTAACTATCCCCAAATCGACGTTTTCTCGATTAAAAACAAAGGAAATAAAATGGAAACAAAACGAAGAACGCCAGAGAGAAAAAAAAACTGGTAGTAATTTTATGCAATTACAATGATGCTTTCACTGTGAGTACTCGGAAAATATGTATTTATGATGTATGTACTGTCATTAGCAAAATAGTAATTACAAAACTGTACTGAGTAAATTATAATTTACATCGGGAAGTGTTTCTTGTTAAGTACATTTGTAAGAGATACTCTGTATTTGACATATTTTTATATTTAGACAATAATAAGTTATATAGGTACTAAATAAACTAATAGTTATAATACAATTTTTAACTAAACTAGAGATAAGTACCTACATGTAAAAGTGATTATATTAATATTTAAATTGCCGATCGCATCTGTCATAAAAAGTGGTATAAGTGCAAAATTTTCAACAAATCAAACAGATGTATTATTACAAAAATTATGTTTCATATAATTTACTGTAGCTGCAATTGATCCATCTGTCAGACCCAAACATTCGTATTTAATATATCAATTTGAAGCAAAACTAGCCTATCTTAATTTTTTTAATTACAGTGGTTTAAGATTTTCTTTTTATTTAGTGTTTATAGAGAAAATAGTTCCAGATTATAATAACAATTTATTTCGAAAAATAAATTTACATGCATATAGAAATAGACACAAGAAATATTACAATTTTAAATTTAAATAATCGTCAAGAGTGTAAAAATACTTTTCTTTTAGAATTTTTTGTACGTATATATTAAATAATATTAGCGTAGGTTTGCTTTTAATTGTTTCCGGTAATTTGTTATAAATATTTAAACCTATAATATGAGTTTTTAGTAACATAAATAAATCGACATAAGTCGGAATTAAATACGGATTCTTTTTCTATAAATACTTATTTCAATAAGACAAAAAATAAAAATATATCAGTTCTGATCCAAGCTGGCAATATGGTTTGCAAGAAAAACTTACTGTTATATCATTTCTGATCTTTCTATACAACAAATTTAAGTTAAAAATTAAAATATTAAATATGGATATAAATATAGAAAAAAATTCTGAACAAATCCGTAAAGTTACATATTTTTTTATCAAATAAACAAATTTAGATAACAGAAAAAGATGAAATAGTATATAGTGCTATAGATCTGTTTAGAATCCCGTTAGAAATATTATAACTAAAAAATAAATTGAGTATTGTATGACATAAGATACGGTATGTCAAAATGTCGATTTTTAATTAAAAATTACACAGAACTTAATCCTAAAACTTTTTTATTTAAATATAATGAGTTCTGAAAGATTTTTTATTATTATGTTAAAATGAGTATTATTATAAAAATATTACATATAAAAATAAATATTATTTCTTTATATACCTACATAAAATATCTGCTAACCAAGAAGAGAAAAAAAAACCTACATTATTATTTAATTTACGTAGAAAAAATATCGTAATATATATTTATAAATTTGATATATTAAGCGGGTGCATTGTTTTGCATTTTATATCAAAAAGTCTCAAGCAATTTGTTTCCTCAAGATAAAAAATATCAGTATAATCTGTCAGTAGAAATGTTGACAAATGCGGCATAATATGATTTGATAAATGTACGAACGTCATGTAATGTTCTACGACTACACCAGCCAACGAAATATATATGTATTTTCTTTTTCAAAGTTTTATTTTATAACCTAACTAATATTGAGTTTTCCATGCTATCTCTACTACTACTACTAATAATTAGTGTTATCTCTTATTTATATTTACCTTGACAACCATTGATAACAATATTAG
Organism: Clivina fossor; assembly: GCA_963966155.1. Classification (NCBI taxonomy): domain Eukaryota; kingdom Metazoa; phylum Arthropoda; class Insecta; order Coleoptera; family Carabidae; genus Clivina; species Clivina fossor. Next base: position 25,468,722 of record OZ014552.1, on the reverse strand, counting down.
TAAAATAATTTTAATTTATATAACGCTTGTATTTCGTAACAAAATAGAAAACGTTCCGTTTCTTTTTTTAATATTTTTTAAATAAAAAAATATGTATATTAACGGTCTAAATTTTCATATAAAAAGTGTCAGAATATAATACTAATATATAATAGAATTATTTTTTAAAAGCCTTGCCTTTTAAATTGTCATAATACTCTGAAAGTAAGATGAAAAGCAGAATATAAGTAAATTTAAATAAAAAATTCTACATATTAAACATAATATGAATAATAGCTTTCTTCACAAATATTTTAATGGATTTTTGCCCACAAAACTGCAAATTTCTTAGTGTCGTTTATTACTTATTAAAAAAGTCAAATTTGTACTTTGATTTTTGAAAAATATAATCTAACTGTGCATATAAATTGGATTTATCCTGCTTCTCTAAACATTTTCAAACATTGTTCGTAATATGTATATTTATCATTTAATTTTTTTCACAAGGAATAGCAGATATAAATTTATTTTAGTTATATGTATATCAAAACTTATTAACAACGATAAATATATTGTATATTTGCATAGCATACGAGTATGTGTCATCATTTTAACATATTTTCTGGATTGCTATCAGTCAGTGGTGATTTAATAAAACAAAATTATTCAAGATAAAATAATGATAAAAATAGTTAAAAAATAAACAAAATAAACAGATAAAATAGTTTCGCTAAAATGTTTTGCAAACATAAATTATATATAAACACCAATATCACAACAGCTATTAGATGTCAAATATCTTACGATGAGTTTTGCTTTATCAGCAATCGATAAAAAATGATTAATAAATTAAATATGAAAAAAGTCACGATATAAAAATTAAACGCAAGACACATCACACACCCCGTTGATTTTTAATAGCGTCAATAATAAAATTCTACCACGTTGCAAAAATCAGGGTCATTAATCAAAATATTAATTATAAGCCACCCCCGTAACGTAATTATGGAGCTACTAACTTTGAACATTTCTTATAGGATATATATGGCAAGTGACGGTTATAAACAAATTTACGCAAATTCATTTTTCAGCACAGGAAAACTTATTAGATTAATATTACACGCTTTAAAATATATAATACTTCTATTATTTAATCACAAGAATTACCTGTTGAAACAAAAACTTACAAGTTTGTTAGATTTTTTTAACATTAGTTATTGTTTGAGAGTTTTATTTATTTCTGGAATGAAACATAGCTAGTGTAGCATTTGAGAACACAATTGAATCGGTAAATATTTTTCAAAAAGTTATTTAAGATATTTGATAAAAATTTGATTAAACAAGTGACAAACTGACAAACATATTGCTGAAACTTTTAATTGAACTTTTTAAGAAACAAAATATCTTGAATAAAATAGTTTTTCTTTATTTTTCTTAAAAACATAACGTGTTGTTTCCGAAATAACTGATTCAATTATTATTTTCTAATATATCAACATAGAAACAAATATCATTACTATTCGATAAATTTTCAATAAATCTTTGCAAAAATGTCCTATAATATTCTCTACAATTTTTCTGCATATTATCAGAAAAAAATACATGTTTTATTCTTCTAAACGAATCAAGTTATAAATACTAGTAAAACATGAAAATTGTGTGAAAATTAATAAATGTCGACGAGTAAAATATCATATAAGCTAACGAAGAAAATGAAAAAATTGCAAAGCCTAGATTGCAAAGTATAACATGAAAATAATACACGGATTTTTGCCGGATCCAATTCCCGCGCGGTGCCATTGAAAACGGAATGAAAACAGATAAACACAGGAACGCGAAACAAACCTGCTTTTACATTCCAGACATGTGGATACCGGTAAAAAAATACGAAAAAGAACAACATTTGTAATGGCACTGTAATTTTATCCCCGCACGAATCCCAGTAGACTAAAAAGGACTAGAGACAGAGATATGAACTAATAGGACAGAAAACTAACCTCTATGATGTCTGAAATGATGAGGACCACCGTTGCAACATGGTTGTTCGTAGTACATCGTCCAACTGTTTTCAAACTCGGCTTCCACAAACAAAGATTCGAAGAAGTTCAATTCGGCCAGTAAAACGATGATTAGAACAAACTTTACGTAGCCAATCTCCTTCATTTTGGCGCACGGTTGTTCGAACAAATCAAGAACTTAAAACCAAAAATAAAAACACTGAACACAAAAACCGGAAACAGTAGCCTGTCCAAAATATATAGTCGAATCACATAACA